>JAOSBK010070329.1:0-14806 GCA_027568895.1 Erythroxylum shatona
TTGTTATTATTATTTTGATGAAATTCATTATTATAACTTTTCTTCTTATTATTATAAAATTCTTTAGTAGTATTTATTTAATCAATGAGTTAAATAATTATATAATTCAATTTCTTCTTATAATTATTGAATTATACTGGAATTAAAAAAAGTCTTTCATTACATTATATTAAGGAATTAAAACGAAAATGAATAAAAATATATAAAATATTAATAAATTCTGTAAACATTAATTAACAATAATGATGAGATTGGAAAGCTTTGTCATTTCCAAAGCAATTATTATAAAGAATTCCCTCCATTTAAGTAATTTGGTAATATGATTTTCAGAAGCGTTTTTATTGTTGTTGTTAAAAAACAGACCATCTTCTTCAACAACCTACGTTTTTATAGACATATTTTTTAGTTTTCATCTCCTTCTCAGGTGTAGTAATTTAAAGCCATTTGTCTATGTTTTGCAGAAACTTAGAAAATGGCTGTCTTTTGGCTTTGTTTATTTACAAGCTGCTTGTTAAAGAAATGTAGTTACTTATGTTCTGATTACAGTAATTGTTGCAGAAATTCAGAATTCATTGTGATATATGTTGAATCTTTTTGTTTAACGTTTTGGTATTCAATGTGATATAACTGGTATGGTTTTGTTAATAAATAGTGGTTTGACATACAGGTTAGTGGTAATTAATATGTGAAAGTTGAGTTGGTTGTGATGTATGTTTGATGGCAGTCATTTGTATGTGTGAATTTTAATGGTTTTTGACTTTTTTGGGAGTCTTTATAGCTTTTGGTTTTATATAGACATCAGTGATAATTAATCTTTTGTGATTGATTTGGTTAACATTAAGTTATAGTTAATGTTAAAGTAAACATATAATTTGTAAAATGGAAACAACTTAGCATCAACTCTCTTATAGGTTTTTCTGATACAGGAATGACATAACACATGGATGGATTAAAAAATCAAACATCCTACTTTTTTTTATATGATCGTTTTTGGTTGTCTTAATAATTATATGTGACAATAATGGTCCTCCTTTTTTAATTTCACAGGTGTGAAAATGGAAGGTACATCGACTCCATGTCGTCGTTTAAATTATGAAAGTGATAATGAGCAACGTAACAATGATATTGCATTTGGGAATGAGAGTTTGAATATGAACGCAAGATATTTGGTTGGAAGAGAGTTAGTATCGAAAATTGGCATGCAGTTCGAGACAAAAGAAGAAGCTTATCAATTTTATTTAACTTATGCGAAGTATGTGAGATTTGGAATTAGAAGAAGCAAAAGTCACAAAGACAAAAGTGGTAAGTTGATTTGTAGGCTTTTTGTTTGCTGAGGGTAAACGGATGGCTGACAGAAGAGATTTGTATGTAAGAGCTCCACGGGCAAAAATAAGATTTGGTTGTGAGGCAAGGATGAAAGTTAATAGTTTGCAAACTGGAAATTTTCAATTCATTCACCTTGTAGAGGAGCACAATCACTACATTTCATCCCCAAACAAAACACATTTGCATAGAAGTCACAGAAAGATATCTTCAGTTGCGGCTATGCAAATTGAAATGGCTAATGATGTGGGAATTCGATCGAAAGCATCTCATGATCTTATAGTCAGATAAGCAGGTGGTAGAGATAATGTTGACTTTATTCCGGATGATTACAAAAATTATTTAAGGTCTAAACGAACTAGAGACATGAAAAAGGGAGACACACGTGAGGTGTTAGAATATTTGTATAAGATGCAGGTAGAAGATCTAAATTTCTTTTATGCCATTCAAGTGGACGAAGATGATTTGATCACTAACATATTTTGGTCTGACGAAAAAATGAGGAACAATTACTTAGACTTTGGTGATGTAGTGTGCTTGGATACTACTTACAAGAAGAATGGTGAGGGCCGTCCACTTGCTTTATTTGTCGGTGTCAACCATCGTAAGCAAACAACAATTTTTAGTAGTGCACTCCTCTATGATGAAACTGCACTTACATTTGAGTGGTTGTTGGAGACATTTTAGAGAGCGATGTCTAAGAAAACACCTACCACTATTCTTACTGATCAAAATGCAGCAACGGCAAAGGCATTAGCGTCAAGATGGCCAAATACTCATCATCGACTGTGTATTTGGCACATTTATCAAAATGCTGCGATACATTTGAGTGGTGTATTTTCTAAGTATAAAGAGTTTTCAAGGGATTTTAGCGCATGCATATATGAGTATGAAGAAGAAGAAGATTTTTGCATTGCATGGACGAAGATGTTGGAAACATATGAACTTCAAGATAATGACTGGTTGAAACGTTTGTATGGCATAAAGGAAAAATGGGCTTTGGTTCATGGGCGCAAAATATTTTGTGCAGACATGATGACCACGCAACGAAGTGAGAGCATGAACAGTATGATAAAAAGGTACGTCAGTTACCAGCACAACTTGTTACAATTTTTTAACCACTTCCAGAGGCTTATTGATGATCGTAGATATGAGGAGTTAAAAGCTGATTTCAGAAGTAGTGTGAGCAATCCAACATTGTTTGCACCGGTGAAAATTTTAAAGCATGCATCTACTGTGTACATGCCAGAAGTATTTAAATGGTTTCAGGATGAATGGAATCATTGTCATGATTATAGTTTTCGTCTTAACGGTGATGATGGAACACTAGAAAAATATCAGATTAGTGTTGCTGGGAAGAGCTACTCTCAATTGGTCAGCTGTGATTCGTGTAATGATGAAGTGCATTGTAGTTGTGTGAAGTTTGAGTTTGCTGGTATATTATGCTCTATGTGTTGAAGGTTTATAGCTTGAAGAACATTTGGACAATCCCAAGCAAGTATATTTTGAAAAGATGGACAAGGATGAAACATAAATTCATACTAAAATATTCTTAATTATAAATTATTTATTAACAATGGTTCATATTAAAATTTTTCTTAGACATTTATTTGCTTAATTAAATTGAGCTCATGCTACCCTTGGCCTAATCGAGCCGCCTCCTTTTTAATATGCTTGAAAAGTAAACCTCCCTGCATCAGCGCAAGGCCACAAGCAATCCACTGCCATTACTTAGTCTTTCATGAAAATGTCCAATTTTTCAATCGAATCTCGACTCTATCAGATTCTCCAGTCGAAATAAGGAAAACTCGATTCAATATTCGATGAAACAGAGTTTTACCAAGTAAGCCTTCGTTTCGCAGCACAAAGCCGAAAACAGCCCACTAACGAAACTTAAGCCAAGTTGACTTTTGCTTTGATCATGCTCATGCATATACCAACAAAACAATCTAACTGAAAACTAGCAAATAGGGTAATGGTCGCTATTCCTTGGTCAAGACTAAGGACACAATTCAAATCCTCATTCAACTAGGATGAGATCATGATATTACCGTACCGATGAAATATGATTATCCTTGGACTCAAAAGGTGGAATGCCCACCTTAGGCGCCCCCACACTCCGGCCCGACATTGTGTGAGGGAGGTAAATCACGGTTTGATCCCAGCCAGCTTCTCGGGAAGGCGGCCCAGTGCTCGGTGCGCATAAGGAGTTACCACATTGGATGAACTCTCACACTGCCGCTGCCGAGACTCGAACCCAAGACCTTGGACTCACTTTCCTTCCCAATGACCAACTGGGCTACCCGTGCGGGCATTACCGGACATGAAGAACGGCTACTTTCAACGGTCAACATCAGTCATGATGTATATTTGTAGGAAAGGAAAAGATGAATATCTTATTCCTACAATGCTGCTAGCATAAATGGAATAGGATTTGAAGTTCAAAAAGGTAACTATTGAGGGCTCTCACTGTATATGTTCAGGGTCATTTGATCACATGATTGAGGATGTATGTTAAACTTATCAACACTTATAATCCATACCAAGAAAACGTTGCATTGTGCATTTAATCACATGATTGAGGATGTTAAACTTATCAACACTTATAATCAATACGAAGAAAATGTTGCATTGGTAGCAAATGGATCACTTTATAATTTTGTTTGAACATGTTCTATTTTCATTTCTAAGGATCTATTTGGAGTGTAATCTTTTATTAGTTAGTAAAACCCACTCAAAAACATAATTACGTTATCAAATTTGCTCAGATTTGTGAGAATTTTAGGATATGGATTTTGGTAGGATAATTGGCAATGCTAAGATATACTTAGGACCCTTTCCTTCTTAAGGTTGATAAATCTCTTAGAAGACAAACTTATAATACAGTATGTGTAGAGACTTATCTCATCTGATAATTTAAATAAGGATAGTACAATTATATTGTGGCACTATCCTTTAGGTCATCCTAATTTTGCATACCTTCAAAAATTATTTCCTTCATTAGTTAAAAATACAATTCCAAAAAAATCACTAAAAAGTTTCTTAATTTATAAAGCATGTTTGTAATTCACATAACATTATACTATACAAGGAATCTCATCCTTTGCCAATAATTCATTTTGGTGTATGGGGATATTCTACAATAAAAAAATTATTACAGGCACTAGGTAGTTTGTTTCATTCGTAGATGATTATAATTCGATCACACTGTTAAAAGAAAATTCATACACTGGACAAATTTTCAAAAAATTCCATAATATGATTAAACACAATTCGAAACCAAATACAAGTGCTCAAAAATGATAATGCAAATGAATATTTTTGGGCAATTTTAGAGGATTATCTTTGAGGCCAAGGAACTATTTATCAAAACATATGTATAGGCAATCCTCAACAAAATAGGATTAGAAAGAAAAAATAGACACCTCGTAGAAGTCTCCCTGTCAACCTTATTCAATAAACGTGTTTGTAAAATTTTCAGGGTGAGGCAATCTTACAATAATATAATCCCTCTTTAAGTCTAGAATTTCCAAACATCATATCAAACTCTTCTCTAATCATTTCCAAATACATACATCATATCCATATTGCTTATGAAAGTTTTTGTTTTTGTTTTTTTGTGTTTGTCCATATACATGCTCAACTTATGAGTAAACTTACTCCTAAATCACTCAAATGCATACTCTTAGGATACACTTTGAATCAAACATGGTATAAACATTATTTGTTATCCGTTGGTTACCCAACAGGTTCCTTATGACGGGTTGTCTCTGTTCATTTTGAAACCTCACGACCTTCTACTATGACCCATCATCTTCTTCTATTATTTTGATGGAAAACAATAAGGAATATAACATCTGTAAAAGGGTATTGGGTCCTTAAGCTTGACATTTTTCTACATACACCATTTGATTGCATTTGCTAAAAGTTTAGAAGAGCCCACACCCATTTGAATCTCTCAACATCAATGGCAAGAGGTATGAGATTGAAATTCTACATTTTACTTTTTTTTAATCATAATAGACATGTATATCATTTCTTTTCATGTTTAACATTTGGCATCAAAGCACTTATTTACTTATGTCTTAGATGTAATTGAATTTTTTGTGAATTTATGAATAAATGGCCGATGTTTTTGTTGAATATATTAATGTTGTTAGAGTCAATATATTGTGCAATTGATCTTGCATATCTAAACGAAATTCAATTATGTTTACAATGGCTTTTGAATCATAAAAAAGGGAGTTATAGAAGTCAAGATATAGTCAAATTTGTAAACTGGGTTAGATGTGGGTCAAGTCGACCTGACAAGAAGTCAAAGATGATGTCTACGTTTTTCACTCTTCTTTGTTAAACTAACAATTTAGTTTTACGGGGCCAACCATTAAACATTTTAACTTGTTTGTGCTTTAATTCTTGCAAAATTTGACAATTCAAACTCTAGGGCGCAGGTGAGTTGGTAAAGGGCTCTCCTGGTTTAAATCGCGGGTTCAAACCTCTTTCATATATGCAGCCATTTAAAATTTGGGGCTAGAGTTTTGCCTCCCGCAAAGGATCTATCCGGCTCGAGCGAGGATTAGTCTGGGTGTGGATGACTTAAAGGTGCCTTCCAATATTTGGGACCCTCCTAGGACACCTCGTAGGCAAAAAAAAAAAGACAATTCAAAACCTTTTACTACGTGGGGCCCAATCTTTGGAAAATTTTGAATAAATGTTGCAGAAATCTTGACTCACACATTTTGACTTTGTCATGCTTTTCATTGTCCCTGATATATGTGAGAGGAAACACAACATCCTTGCTATCTTGGGGCCCATCGTTAGAAGGTCTTTGTATAAATTCTCTAAAACTTGTTTTAATAATATAAGCTTTATATGTAAAGCATAAGCATCATTTCTAGAATTAACACTTATAACGTGGGGTATCATGAAAGTTTTAGATTCATACTTGTAAAGAATAATGGCATCATGAAAGTTTTACTTTCAAACTTGTAAAGAATAAATTATATATAATTTGGATTGAAAGTGGTCAATCTTTATATTATATTAACATTTTAAACCTATAAATATTTCAGCTTCGATAGATTAGCCCAATTTTATTAAATTACATGATTTAAATCATCGTTTGATTTTAAATTTACACACACACACACACACACACACACACACACACACATATGATTGATAAATTTAAAAAGATTATGTGGAACCTTTATTATTCATATTTTGCATAAAATGAGATATCATGTGATCAATATAATTTTAATTAGTTAAAGATTAGCCACAACATCTTTTATTAAGAAAAATTATATATTAAATGCTATTGATTACATCTAGCAAAATGACACAAAATTTAATTAATCATATTTAAATATAATAAATTTTAACTCACAGAAAGATTTATTACATTTGCATGGTTAATTATGATGGAACAACAAATTATTTTGTTTTTAATTTACCCACAAGTATTAAGAAAAGAAATATAATTTTATGGTTTCATCATAAAGGTTATATATGAATTTTTTAATTAAAGCTTAGCCCACATGTAGTTTTAATTGTTATATGATTCACATCATGCTAATGAGGGACATTGCAGCTCAACTGAGGTCTTTTAAGGTTGATATGTCCGAGTCTTTCCTTGAGCATTACATACTTAATTCCCTTCCACCTCAATATAAACCCTTTAAAATCTCTTACAACACACATAAGGATAAATGGTTTATCAATGAACTGCTGATCATGTGTGCTCAAGAGGAAGGGAGGTTGGTAACGAAATTGGACGAAAGTGCACATATGGCCCTAGAAGGGAGGAAAAGAGGGCAAGGTAATAAAAAGGAAAGGGTAAAATACCAGTCTATATTGAGATCAAAGAGGATTTCAATCCCAAGTGTTGCTTCTGCAAAAAAAAAAAAAAGGGCACATAAAGAAGGTTTGTGCCAAATTTAAGGCTTGGCTTATAAAGAAAGGTATTTCAATCTCACTTGTTTGTTATGAATCTAATATGGTTGATGTTTATCATAACACTTGGTAGATTAATTCTGGTTCTACAATCCATATTTCCAATACCTTGCAGGGTTTTCTAAACCATAGGAAGCTGGAGGGCAGTGAATAGTGCATCTATTCAGGTAATAAGATGCATTCATATGTAGAAGTTGTTGGGACATGCAAGTTAGTTTTAAATTCTGGTTTTGTTTTGAATTTGGAAAGAACATTTTATATTCCAAGTTTTTTTTTAGAAATTTGATTTCAGTTTAAGACTTGTACCTTTAGGTTATTCCTTTAACTTTTCAAATACATCATTTAGTTTATATTATAGATCTAATCTTGATGGGGATGGTACAATGATTGATGGTCTCTTCTGAATTAATTTGCAAGAAAATGTTTTTCACAATACAATGCATGTCTATAATAATGATGGTATTAAAAGATGTGTTACAAATGAACAATCCTCCATGTTGTGTCACCAAAGATTGGGACATATTTCCCTTGATAGAATTAAAAAATTAGTAAATGATGGAGTATTTAATACTCTACTAACTTTAATATTTTGTGAACTACATAAAGGGAAAGCAGACCAACATGACAAAGAAAGGTGCCAAGAGGAGTTCAGATATATTAGAGATCATACATACAGACATTTGTAGTCCAGAAATGGACTTGTATGGTTAGAAATATTTTATCTCATTTATAGATAATTACTCGCAATATATGTAGCTTTATTTATTTCATAAAAAGTACGAAGCATTAAATGCCTTTAAGGTATTTAAAATGGAAGTAGAGAGACAATGCGATAAGCAAATAGAGATCGTGATATCAAATAGAGGTGATGAATTTTATGGTAGATACATTGAGGATAGATAAGCACCTAGTCCATTTGCAAAGTTTCTTTAGGAGCATGGGATGCTCAATACATAAAGCTTGGGTCTTCGGACTAAAATGGTATAGCCGAAAGAAGAAACCAAACATTATTAGACATGGTGTGGAGTATGCTTAGGAGCAATAAACTTCCTAAATCCTTATAGACTGAAACTCTTAAAACGATAGTGTATATATTAAATTGAGTTCCAACCAAGGATGTTTCAAAAACATCATTTGAGTTATGGAAAGGTTGGCAATCGATTTTGCGACATATACGTGTTTGGAGATGCCCGTATGAAGTAAGAGTTTATAATCCACAAAAAAAGAAATTGAATTTAAGGACTATAATTGGTTATTTCATTGGATATGCTAAAAGGTCTAAAGGTTACATATTTTATTGTCCATCTCATAGTATTAGGTTTGTGGAATCAAGAATGCAAAACATTTTTAGAATGATTTGATTAGTGAGAGTGATCAATCTCGAGATTTAGTTTTTGAGAAGGATCACTATGAAATACAAACTCCTACTTCAAGTAATAGATTGTTTGTCATTCATAGCATGCCTTAAAGTCAAATGGGTGTTAAACAACTAATCATTGAAGTTTCACAAACTACTGATGACAATCTAGTAGATCCAATTGTTCAACAATCACTAGAGGTTAATGAGAAGCCAGTTGTATAAGCTCCTTTACAGGAAGGCGCTAATACAACATTAAGAAGATCAACTGAAGAGAAGAAATCAACAATACTTAGTGATTATATTGTGTATTTATAAGAAGTTGATTATAAAATTGGAGTCGAAAATGACCCTGAAGCATTTTCACAAGCTATGAGTTGCAATGAATCTCAATTATGATACAATGCTATAGTAGATGAGATGAATTTTATAGCATCTAACACAATTACCTTCAAAGATGAAGCCTTGGATATAGGGAGTTTTACCTCGTGAGTGATCTTACAAGTTAGGGAGCATCTCCGCTTAAACACCGAGAGAAGGTAACTGTGTGTGTGTTTTATTTTATTCTTATTTACAAAATTACAGGTTTTTTTTAACATATCAGGGGTAAAGAGGAGGAGGTTATATACTTCCTTCACACCTATAACAGGTAGATCACTAGGAGGAGAACCATTTCCTATGGAGGTATTGTTCAGAAAGGTATATGAGCATAAGGCAAACATGATCGTGGATGAGGAAAATAGAAGGATTTTCTTAAATCTTCATGTTTAATTATGCTGATTGTGGTTTTGGTTTATTTTGGGGGTTGGAATATAATTACTGGACATTTTGTGTTGTTGCTATGCTTGCTGGTGAAATTATGTAACTGGGTAGCAGATCTAGCTTTCTTAGGCTTTTCGGTAGGCAGTCTATAAAGGAGTGGTGTTGGTAGTATTTCTTCCACACCTTGCTCTTGGTTCCTATGAATTTGTATTACGTGAGCCCTTTTGGTAGGCTAGAGATTTTTGTTTCTAAAATCTCTAATTTTGTACATAACATTTTCTTATTTGTATAAATTTTTTTACTGAATTACCAAAAAAAAGATTTAAAGATAGAATTGTTGCCAAAAGGATTTACTCAACAAGAAGGAATCAATTACATAAAGACCTTTTCTCCTGTATCTAAGAAGGATTCCTTACGAGTGATTATGGTAGTTACCCATTTTGATATGGAATTATATCAAATGGATATGAAAACAATGTTTCTAAATGGAGACTTAGAGGAAGAGGTTTATATGAAACAACCAGAAGGATTCTTTTTTAGTGATGGTGAGCATTTGATATGTAAGATTAAGAAATCCATATATGAATCGAAACAAGCCTCTCATCAATGTTATTTGAAATTTCATGATATCATCCCTTCATATGGTTTTGTAGAGAATATCATGGATCAATGCATACATCAGAAAGTTAGTGGGAGTAAAATTTGTTTCCTTATTTTATATATGGATGATATTCTACTTGCCACCAATGACAAGGGTTTGCTATATGAAGTGAAACAATTTCTTTCTAAGAATTTTGACATGAAGGATATGAGTGAGGCATCTTATTTCATTGGCATTATGATGTATAGGGACAAATCTCAATACATTTGGGTATATCCTAAGAACCTTATATCAATAAGGTCTTAGAAAGATTTCAGATGAAAGATTGTTTACTAAGTATAGCACCTATTGTGAAGGGCGATAGGTTCAATTTGAACCAGTGCCTGCAAAATGAGCTTAAAAGGGAACAAATGAAAAATATTCCATATGCTTCTGTAATAGGGAGCCTAATGTATGCTCAAGTTTGTACAAGACCTGAGATTGTACTTATTATTGGAATGTTGGGAGGATATTAGAGTAACCCAGGTATAGATCACTAGAGAGTTGCCAAAAAGGTGATAAGGTACCTTCAAAGGACTAAAGATTACATGTTTATGTATAGACGAATTGATAATCTCAAATTAGTTGGCTACTCAAATTCGAACTTTGTTGGTTGTGTTGATTCACGAAAGTTAACATCTGAATGTGTGTTTATGTTTGCCAGTGGAGCCTTATCCTAGAAGAGTTTAAAACAAACTTTGACTGCTACTTCTACCATGGAGGTTGAGTTAGGCTACCTCACATGGTGTATGGTTGAAGAGTTTTATATCTAGGCTTAGAATTGTGGATTCCATTTCTAAGCCATTAAGAATGTACTGTGACAATTCAACTATAGTTTTTTTAGCCAAAAATAATAAGAGTGGTAATCAAAGTAAACACATCGACATTAAGTATTTAACCATTAGGGAACATGTCAAAGAGAACAAAGTGGTCATTCAACATATTAGCAGTGAATTAATGATTGTTGATCCTTTAACAAAAGGCATGTCATCAAAGAGTTTTAAGGATCATGTTGCTAGAATAGGACTCAGTTTCATTATGTGATTCATTATATGTACTTTCACGAAACTCTTATTAATTTTGTTGTTTTCTCATTTTGGTGTACCCATTTTTTATTTTTAGAATCACAACTATTATGGACCTAGAATAAACATAAAGGTTTATTCATTCAGTTAAAGTGGAATAAGAAATAGGATGCATCATGATAGAGGACTTATCTTCATAATTCGTGCATTTGGTTTCTTTAGTTAAGTAGAGGTTTCATGACTTTTAGATTACATCTACGACCCAAGTGGGAGACTGTTATCCGTTGGTTACCCAATAGTTTCCTTATGATAGGTCGTCTCTATTCATTTTGAAACCTTATGACCTTCCACTGTGAATCGTCATCTCTTTTTGTTGTTTTAATGGAAGGTAACAAGGAATATAACATCTGTGAAAGGGTATTGGGTCCCTAAACTTGGCATTTTTTTGCATACACCATCTGGTTGCATTTGTTAAAAGCTTAGAAGATCCCATACCCATTTGAATCTCTCAACATCAATGGTAGGAGGTATGAGATCGAAATTTTACAATTTTGTTTTTATCGTAATATACATGTATATTGTTTCTTTTCATGTCTAACATTATTGTCTTATGACTTGAAAGTTTTGAAACTTCATAGATATCACTTTTTTTTAGCATTAACCTTACGATAAACCCAATATTTAAGGGAGAACTTCATGTGCAAACATCAACTTTAAGCATTAAAACACTTATTCCTTAACAACCAACTCAAAGCTATATCATAATTAATGTTCTTGCCTTATAGCTTAAGATTAAGTTCTCTTATGAGCCATTTTATTAAAATCAAAGTCCAAATTAAAACTACTGAATGTTGAGCAAGTTTTATATATAATAAAACTCTCAATACCAACAAATAGAAAAATCGTAAGTTGTAGTATCGAAAGGTATTGATCCCATGAGGAACAAACTAAAAAGAATTGAACCTAACTTTGTATAAGGTAATAAAATATGATATGAGTGAAAAATAATAACAGAAATCAAACCAATTAAATAAAATTAAGTAAATAAAAAATAATAAGTGAGTTGCTAATTTAATGTAAGGTTGATCAAGGATGAATGCTTAGGATTTATTCTTTCATTATTTTTCTCCCTTAACTATTATTGAACCAATTGTATGTTGATCCTAGATTTCCTACAAGATTGATTATTCTCTCTTAATAACTAATCAATTAACCCTAATTAAATACGAAAATTTTAGATTTTTGCAACCACTTGATTCATAAAACTGTCTTAATGTTTTCAACTAGATCTGACGTTATTTATTGGATAATTAAGTTCTCAAACAAGATCAGTATTCGAATGATGGTTGATTTGATAATCGCATGACTTATTAAACTACTAACTCTTGTTGCACAATTTAATTAGATTACTTTTGACTCACTCTCTTGATTTATTGTCAAAGTATGAAATACACAATTATCACAACACCAAAATTTTGTATTGATTCAATAATAATCAAGTTCACAAAATAAATTCGAAATAAACCCAAATATGGAAATTAGAACATCGTGAATGTAATAAACATCTAAGAACTTGATGAAAATAAAAAAGGAAAGAAAGAAAAACTCAGTTTGGAGCTTGATTTGGAAAGTTAGAATTTTGGACATTCCTTTTTCATCTTCCTTGTTTGATCCACTTTCGTAAGATGGCGGCTCTATTTTTTAAGCTTCATAAGGCAATAGTACTAAAGGGTCTTAGGGGTGTAACTAGGATTTTTACCCTTTGATCAGCTCCAAAAATGCACCCAAACCCTAAAACAAATAGGAAAAAAATCATGCCTAGGAAGCCTCTATAATTTGTTCTTTATCATGATCATGCACATGTAGTCACGATCATGACATCATGACTCCCATGTCATGATCGTGACCTAGCCTATGCAACTCTGTGCACATCCAAATCTCTTATTCTTCACCTATCTAATTTCTAACACTAACAAACACATCAAACACCTCAAGAAACATATAAATAAGAAAGAAAACATGCTCTAAATCACACAAACACTTAGAATATAAATAAACACTCACATTAACATAATTCTAAGCCTATACATGCAATAATCATATAATCAATACATAAAAACACATTAAATCACCTGTCAAAATATAGTATAAACTACACCTATCACTTAACTAAAACTTTATCCATAAATAAGACTCAAAATACCTTTATCTCAAATTTGTATTTATTATACGCAAAATTAGACATAAGGAGGAAAACAGCAAGACTTGACACTTGATTATAAACAAAGTGGAAGAAGACTATTTTGGAAGAAATTCATACTTTGAGAAAGAATCAAATTTGGAAGATTTTTGAATAACTAATTAGAAAAGACTAGTTGGTTGTAAATGGATTTTTTATATTCAAACACAATACTAGTGGTTATATTCACTCAACCTTATAGAATTGATTACTAGAAGACTTTTTCCCTACAGATAAACTTAATATACTTTAAATACTTCTATCACTTGCTTCTAATTTAGACTAAAAATTATATTAACCTGATATGAACAGTGCATTCTGTTGAACTAAGGGAGGTTAGAATAGATGTTTTAATGATAACAAAATATAAGTACTCCTAATGGATTTATTATTTTGATAAGAAAGAATATGAGAAAAATACCATAATCTCAAGAAGATAGTTCATATAGTTGAAAAAAGAAAAGATGAACTTTGCATCTTACAAAATGAAGACCAAGTCAAGAACAAAAGAAGAACATGGAATATAAAAGACATTGAAACTTTTGGTTTTAATAGAAAAACCTGTTAATGTTTTAAACACTCTTTAAGGAACATTTTCGAAAGTGTTTATATCATAATTTCATTATACAAATTGGGTTAAAGCATTTGAAGTTGTTAAAATAATATTTTTTGAGGGTTCAGTTGACTTATATATGTTTGTGGTTGATCGATATAGATTAAAGTTATTGAAGTTGATGTACCAAAAATTTTCGTAATATTGTTGAATGTATTGATTGAATAATATTCCTATCGGTTAACCAGTTTCTCTAGTGGCTGAACGACTAGTGAATATGTGCATTCAATGCACACTAATCAACTATTATGTTATCCTAGTCAATCAAAATTTTGTAAATAGTCATTATAAGGGCTAATTTTTGGCTCTGATGGTTGTTAAAGGTCTCAAAACCCTATAAATATATGTTCTTTCATTAGTTTTAGTATCAAGAATTATTCAGATGTCCTTTATATATGTTGCTAGGTATTTTTCAATTATTTAAGCATCATTGTGTTGTATTTGTGTAAATGAACCTTTTTGATATTATCATAATGATAAAGTGAGCTGGTGTGAGTTGTAAGCTTCCATTGGAGTTCTTGTTCATTATATTTGGGTGTGTTCAAAGTGACTTTGAGGTTCTTTTTGACCTTGGAGAAAGATCTTAAAAAGGTTCCTCTTTACTAAGTAAAGATTGTATAAAGATTATTCAGAATTATAGTAGAATTCTAAGAAGAGTTTTAAAAGTAGACATAGGAAATGATTATTTATCAAACCACTATAAATCAATTTAAATTCTCTCTTCCTTATCCTCTTTAAATCATTATTCAATTGTTTGATTGATTTATGTTAAGCAATCCTTATATATACATACATATATATATATATATATACATACAAGGACCCCAAGAGTTTGGAAGATATCTTGAGAAAAGGTTTTAGCACCGGTGTATCCTATATGTACTCTAGTTTA
>JAOSBK010070428.1:0-14792 GCA_027568895.1 Erythroxylum shatona
GACTGGACGTAGCCCACGGTTTGGGGTGAACCAGTATAAAAATTACTGTGTCAACTTCTCTCTACCCTTATCTCTCTCATTATTCAAAGTTTCGATTTTATCAAGTTTTCAAACAAGTTTTTGAAGTATACGAGCAACTTTGAATTTCAGTAGTTCTATACAAAAGACAAGTTCTCTTTTAACAAAAACGTTTTCAAAGAGTTTTCAAAAAGGGGAATACACAATTCAACCCCGCTTCTTGTGCATTCATATATTGTATTTTAAGCCGCATATTAACGTGTGATTCACTTCAAATATGACTTCTCTAAAATCTAAATTCTTATAAGAATATTTAACGAAATACTAAGATATATAATATTCATACCCTTATAATTTTTTTTTAAATTCATGTCCTCATAAGTCATTTTACATATAAACAGCTAATACTAAACAGCTAATTTTACTAAACATCTCTAACAAACAGCTAATGCATTTCGCTAGTAAATCATCTAATATAATCAAGTATCAGCTAACAACTGGTAGAGCCAGCTAACAGCTAATGCAATCAGCTGATTGCCAAACAGGACCTTTATCCAAGGAAGTTTATGAACTAGATTTTAGATTGGGGATTCTTCAATTACAAAGTGAATTAAAGTTTATCAGAGTAAATTGGGAATTCTTTAATATAAATTAGGTCTCTAGTAGTGAAAATCACTAAACTTAGCTAATCATCACAAGCTTGTACCTTAGGAAAATTGGAATTGCTAACTTTAGAAAAGGTCAATGTTGTTTGTGATCCAGTTATAGGCTATTCACTAAAATCAGGTTTAGCATTCAAAACAGTTTTGATGGTTTCCCTCCTTTTCTACCAACTATTGGAAACTAAACAAGGACTTGTTAGAGAAGACCTTTTAATCTTATATAACTATACATCATCATGATCCATACACTAATGGAATCAATATAAAGTTTTGAATATTGCATACTCTCTTTTAATCTTATGGAACTATACATCATCATCATCCATACACTAATGGAATCAATATGAAGTTTCGAGTATTGCATACTCTCTATCTCTCCCTCTCTCTTACTCATAACTTACTCAAAAGATGTCAAAACATAACAAAATGGTCATGCAAAGAATGAGTGATAATATTGGACAATATTTTCATAGATGAAAAAATGTCGTGAAGGCATTTTAATTAGAGAACTATTTGCATGTGAACTTGGGAAGTTGTAGTAGCATGTGAACTTGGGAAGTTGTATATAATTTTTTGATTTCATTTATAAGAAAGATGGGTGCAACTAAGTATTATACTTTAAGATTTTTATGGTGATGAATGATAATGATGATTAGGAATATACATATATGTCTAACGTGATATATACAATCTCAAACCTTTGTGGTTAGGTTGTTGCTAATGGATATCTTACATGCAATGCAATGTAATTTGTCTCTCTACTTCTTTTTAATCTACTGAAATGGAAAGCTTGTATTATGATGCTTGAATTTGTGATAATAATAACATGTATCCCAACATGGTCATTTGTAAGCCAACATATATGTAATGAAACATTTATTCATCACAACATGGTAAATAAGTATAATAGCTTAATAGGAATCCTCAAACAATCAAATTTTAGTTATTACATTTCATAAGTTATTTGGTCAATAATTACATTGATTCTAATGACTACAAAATGATTTAGTGTAGTAGTAGGTGAATACTTGATATGGTTTGTGTGGATTTTGATATATGGAATCACCAACATCAATAATAGCAAGTGTGTAACAATGTGCCCATATATATTATAATTATGGATTACAAGCTCCTTTATAGACTTATCGGACATCAAAGAACCATGGAAGGAGATTCTTTGGATATCAAAATTATGGAGTAAGTTTTATGCATAGTTTAATTAATCTAAAGAAGGATTGTAACAATGATGACTGTTTATCTTGTTTATTATAGGGAGATGAATGTTGTAGTTTCTTATAGTGATTTGATGAAAAATTTACTTCAAAAAATGTATATGTCATAAATGGCTTAAGAGAGAATATCATATTAATGGCTTATCATGAATGAAAGGGAGAGTAAACATAATTGGGTATGTGGTTCGATGTTATTATATTGGATTATATCTAGTGCTATGCTAGTATTTGTCTGTACAAGTAATAGGGATGAGATGAGTTGTACATTTATAACATTATGTATTAAAGGTAAAAGGGTCAAATTCGACCTTATGATTTTAACCAAAATTTAATTTAAATCCTTAGATTTCAACATGTATAGAAAGAACCTTAACATTTCACAAATGTTCAAAAAGGACCCCGACTTAACATCTTCAACAACACTCTGTTAAAAAGTGTAGGCAGTGTTATTTGTTAATTTTTCTACTCTCATCCCATATATGATTTTTATGTGGCAAGGAACCAAAAAATAGAAAATTTTGTGGTTTTTATATTATATGTTCTTCTCTCTCTCTATGTTTCCTTTCTTATCCCCAATTATGCATACTAGTTTGTCTATGAATTTACCTAGAAAACTAAGCATGTTAGGAAAGGTGAAATATTTATTCCTATATTCCCTTTTGCTTAATAAAATGGCAATACTTTTGGCACTATATGCTAATGACAATGTCAACAGGAGGTGATGCAACAAAGAGAAACAACTCAGAATGTAGCCCTTCAACCCCTTAAAGAAGTTAAAACCATTTATATTCTTGTTCAATCTCTAAAGCATCATTACCTCCCTTAATTTTTTTGTATGAAACTTTTATTGTTCACTAATCTCATTGATGAAGTATGAATTGAATTTCAATAGAGATCAAATGTTGACTACGTTTAGGATGTCTTCTAAGCTAAATAAAATGGTAAAAATAGATGCATTTCATCACCAAATTTTTACAAGTAGTGAATGAAATGGCCTATATTAAAGTAGCTACTTTAGCTATTAAAATTGTTAAAAACCTAAAAGTTCAGCAAAAATCTATAGAAGACTTGTTAATGTTACACAAAAATTTAACAGAACAACATATGAACTTAGAAGGGAACTCATTAAAAAGAAAATTGATGTTAAGTCAATAATTGCTTTTCCTAATAGAAGTGAACACCATCCTTATCTATATAGTGAGAGCATGAGGCAATGGCTAAATTGTAGAGTTTCAATTATAGAATCCTACCATATATGAAATAGTGATCCTTCTATTGAAGAATGTCCTAATATCTCCAACTATGGTGCTCATACCAAGCAAACTTCGCTCCTTTATTTGTTCTTTTGACAACTGCTAAATGTAAAGATTCCTGATCATTAACAACTCATCTGGGTTTTTTAGTGCCCATAAATATGCCAATCTTGATAATGCCACTCTATATGTAATCTTGTAAACTTGATCTTTGCGTAGCTTATACTTACTTCCAAACCCAAAAACACAATAAAATTAGGCTTTTGCTCACCAAGCCATCTTTAAAAATGCAAAGGAATAAAATATTGAATAATTGGGGATGAGAAAGGAAGCATAGAGAGAGAGAAGCATATGACATAGGACCTATAAAATTTTGTACTTTTGAGTCTTCCATATAGGATACACATATGGCATGACCTATAAAAGTTAATAAAATAATGTTACTCATAGTTTTTTAATGAAGGATTGATAGAGATGTTAAGTCAATAACCTTTTTAAATATTTGTGAAACTTTAGTATTCTTTTTGTATATGTTGAAATGTTAGAGTTTAAATTGAATTTTAGATAAAACCTTGAGGTCCAATTTGACCCTTTTGTTATGTATTGAATAATGAATTCAATTTATAATATTTTGTAAGAAATTGTATATTAAATTAAAAAAGGCATGTTTTTATTTAATGCATATATGAAGATAAGACACATGCCTATGAATTTAAATCAGAAGTATCCAATTCAGTACTACATATGACATGGACCATCATAAAAGTAGTTAATAAATTCAGAAGACTAAAAAAAGTATGCACAATATTGGTTTATAAAATGGAAAATTGTGTTCTAAAAATCATCAAAACACCTTTATATACACGAGTCAATCCATAACATCATCCAAAGATACAAAAATAAGTTTTCCATAATTATATAGTACCATATAAGCAATCCATAAATAAATTTGATTATATGTTCAAAAGGTCCACAAGAGTTGTGTGTAAGTATGTAGAACCATAAGCTACACATATCCATTACTACTAATTCCTTTTGTGTTCAATTCTCTTCTTGTGCTCTTAACTTTGTTAAGATGTTTGAACTTCAAACTTGATTTTTTATTGCATTCCTCTTTGTTCTTATTTCTTTAACAGGTTCCATTCCTTTACTTTGTGATGCATTTAGTACAACGCTTTTTTAAGAAGACATTTGTACTTAGTCTTGCATGAAAGAAATAAGATCAACTATTTTAACATATATTCTAATTCTTTATTTAAAATGAAGTAAATAAGCTTAATATCATTTTTAAGAAGACATTTATACTTAATATCTTTTTTTTTAGGATTGGTTACCTCAATCACACAAGAAAGGGTAACAATTCCTTAAATCAAAGGAATTCAAATCATCATAATGCTAAGATTCCCCAACAATGGCGACAGAAACTTATAGAGTAAGTTTTATATATTAATAAAACTCTCAATACTGCAAGTATTCAGATTGTATCTTGTAATATCAAGGGTATCGTTCCTACAAGAACTATAAAGACCTAAACAATTTGAATAAGAACATTGTCTACGGTACTAAGGATTTGATTTAAATTAAATTAAATAATAGACAAATATTTGATTTAAACAAAATATGAAACAGATAAACAATTGATAAGTGAGTTGCCAATGAAATTGAGATTTATCAATGTTGAAGATTTAGGAACTATTTTATCGTATTTTGTTTCCCTTAATCTTGTAGATTCAGTTTATGTTTGATAAGATATCCTAAAGTTTTAATTACTTTATCTCAAGATTTAATTAGGTACCACCCTAACTGAATTCGATATTTAAAGATTTGTAATTTCTCGATTTACAAAACTACTTTTAACTTATTCAATTAGATCTAAAGCAATCCTATAGATAATTAATTTCATAACTAAGATTTCTCTTTAATTAATCGTTAATTTTATAATTATAATTTTATTAAGTTGCCAATTACTGTGTGCACCTTAACTGTAGCACCCCACCCTCTCAAGACACGTACCCAACATCTTGAGTGATATCCGAGTCCCAGCCCCACGAGGGTGGTATGTTAGAATAGTCACCTACTCAAAAACTGAGTACAATTTTTTTATTAGCACAAGCATATGCAGAAATCAGTAATCAAATTGGACCCACTTTATTCGTAAACTTTTTCAATCACAGAAATACAATCATCAAAATTTCAATCGCCATTTGGGCCTATTACAATACAAAATGCTTATAGTCATAATTTCATTACATTGCAAATTCATTTACAAACATTTCCAATTTGGAAAGTTATTAAAATAGCATTGATCAATACATATAATACAAAAATTTCAGAATACATCCTTTCACATAAAAATTTAATGAAAATAATTATGCAAATGCGAACTAATCCTGACCTCTATCCCTTACTTGAGAGCAGTAGGTATACTCCCGTTTGTCTAATGGGGTACTCTTCTGAGCCTGAAAAATCTTTGCAATTTTTGGGTGAGTTTTGCGAACTCAGTGAGTGATTATCCTCGATGGCTCACCCAGTCACATACCACATAATTCAAATCATTTATCTAATAATCACATTGGATCACTTACACTGAATCAATCATTTCACATGTTACATTCTACACATTATAATCATTCATATCATGCAAATGCAGTGCATATGAGACCCACTTTTCATTTCTTACTTTGTTGTGACCGAGTGCCTAAACTGTCCCATATCCATTATGGATATCGGGCTTATTGATAATTCTCCAATATCTGTTAGGAATACCAAGCTCATTGATAACTATCCCTTATCTGTTAGGGATACTGGGCTCATTTTACATAAAGAGCCTTTGGCTCTTAATCACTTTCTAAGCTCTAGACTCCTTTTCACATTCTAAGCATTAAGCTCTTTTCGGTGGCTACTTCGGTCACAATTGCCTTTATGTTTCATGCATTCATATAATGAAATGTATCACATATATTCAATTAATTGAAGGTGCTCAATATCACATAATCATATTCACTATCACATTCTCATTCACATTATCATCGGACCATAGTCCGATATTCATCATTTAAGTTGAGAAAAGCACTTATTTCGTCCAATTCACATTCAATGAGCACTTCAATATCTTATTCATACATCACAATTATCAGACCTTCATTGCCCGGAATCAATAAAATCAAATCACATTCATATGATCATTCAGTAGTCAATCAATGCAAAAATTCAAAACAGAACAAATAATGAAATGAGACCATCTAGGTCGACTCACAGTACGCTCCAAATTAGCATTGGCTTCCCAGTTTTGGAAATGTCTAAATTTAGACGTTTATCCTACACATTCAAATTATGCAATATACATATTGCACACTCACATTAATAAATTTGCACAATTATAAGTATTCATTTATGCACACGTGTGGATATGGAATATGTACAATGCATATTCATGACAATCCTAGGTATATTATCAAATTTCATATCTTATGCTCATTTACATTTCATAATTCAATCAATTATCATTTCTTTTCTCGTATTACTTACTCTTATTACCAATTTCTAATCCATTTAAACTAGATACACTTTACTCCTCTTCTTCGAATCACACCTTTAATCAAATGAACCACTTCATCTCCATTTTACATATGTCTTTGGTACTTTAACACCAACAATTCACTCATTAATGTAATTTCTAGCATTACAAGACCAAACAATTATCCAACTCTCATTTCAGTCCTATGTCACTTCCAAAAATCCAAACTTTGGGTTAATTTCTCCATGATTAGTCTGATTAGTAAATGAAGTAATTTGGTAACACTTTCAACTAGAAAAATGTTCCCTATTGTCTCAACTTTCTAATGACATCACAATCATTCAATTTGTCTTAGTAATTTGAAAGTTATACTTCAAACATTTTTGGACTGTTCTCATTCTAAAATTATATACTATGCACAAGTTCCATCCAGAAATTGAAAATCTTAGAGCCTGAATCAGAATTTGATTTCTTCATATAATTTGTAAGCCTATTCTCTAGTTTATTCCAAATTAAAATTCATTGCATTTAGAAATCTAAAGTTCCATATATGTTCAAAATACCGAAGTATGTTCAGTGAAATAACATTAGTTCATTCTATTTCAATAGATTCCCTCACTCTCATTTAATCAATCTTTTTCAATTCAATTTAAAATGCTACCACTTTTTGTGGAGAGATGTAATAATGTGTTAAGAATCTACTAGCTTAAGAATCAAGTCATTTGGAGGTCTAGAGAAGAGGTTATATTCGAAAGAAGCAAGATAGTTCAGCTTGCGCAATGCTCTTGGGTGCAGAAAGTCACAGCTAATAATTGAAGAGAACAGTGTTTTGATGGGACAATTAAACATCAGTCTTCCAATTAAACTTATGGTCGTGAAAGGGAAAAATGATAGGTGTGAGTAAGTCACAGGTGTGAGGGTGAGAAGTCAGAGTTGTGAGAGATAAAGACAAAGATTGGGTGAGAGCATACTAGTCAGACCTGTCCAAGTTTATCACTCAATCTCTCTAAATTCAGTTCAGATGGCTATGATTTTTGGTGGAGAGGTATAGCAAGGTCTTAAGATTCCAATGGTCTAAGTCTCATGTAATTTGGAGGTTAGACGAAGAAGATATAGCCAAAACACTAAAGGGTGTTCGTCGGCCTCAAGGTCTTACAAGTCCAATGGTCTAAGTCTCATGTCATTTGGAGGTTAGATGAAGAACATATAGCCAAAACACTGAAGGGTGTTCATCAGCCTCCAACCTTCAAAATCGCAATCATGCCAAAGTCGTGTGATCGTAACATCACCTATTAGCTTCTGAAGTCGCGATCCCACTTCGTCACCATCGCGACATTCGGTGAATAGTAGAGAAGTTGCAATCATGCTTAAGCACGATCGCGACTTTTCAGAATCGCGCACCCTCTCTTCAAACCTCCGTATCTTTCAATCTAAAACTCTAAAAATTTCAAACTTTATATCATTAAAAAGCTAAAAGAAATATCTACAACTTCCATGAAGATAATTTTGTCAAAATCTTCCTAGATCAATATAGTTTAATCGTGTAATTTTTGGATCAATACTAACCTCTCTAACTTATTTTCTGCATTATCAGTGTTTCTTCTTTCATTAAATCCGACACTTCCTTCTATCTACATTCTCCATTTCCATTTTACCATTTTAACTCTCATTCAGCTCATTCATAACACATTCATAGGACCACTAAATATGCAAGTTTACTCAAAATCATCAAAATCCAAATATCAGTTATTCATCTTCCTTTTGTTCTGCATTTCACTATTCTTTGCATTTCAAACTATTTGTACATTCTCTATTTTTCTTCTCAACTTTCATATTAAACAAATTTTCTCATCTCCAGACATCATCATACAATATTCTCCAACTCTAATCTCATTCTTGTTCATCTTTAATAACTCTCAAAATATTCACGTATGTGTGTGTGTGTGTGTGTGTATATATATATATATATGCACTCACACATAGTGAGAAGAAAACAGAGCATATATACTTTAACCTTTCATAACTATTTGTACTCTTCTCATGCATATTTTCATTGATCTTTCTAATTCAGAAATCATTTCTACACTATCTTGTAACATATTTATTGTCAAATCCAAAAAATCAACACATGTTGTATGCTCTGGTTTTTCACTTACGTTTCATCACATGTACATTTTCATTTTATAACTTCAACGTATAAATAACATGATGCATGTTTCATCTTATGCAACCATAAAGAACCATAAATTGCTTACTTGTCTAAAGCTTAAAAATCTTTGAAATCATGTGAGCCCTAGCTTTCTAATAGCACCCGATCATCAACAGTTTGAGGTTGTAAGATTAGGTATTTTAGTAATAGTGAATGATATAACAAAAAGAGATAGCAAGCGAAAGATGAGAGCAAGGCTTTCATTATGAGGATGAGAAATCTCTAAAAGAAATGAAGCTTTCGAAAGATGAAGGAAAATCTCGAAGAAGATATTTTTAAGACAGGAACAAATAGTAGATGGATCTTTTAAGTTTAAAAGAACGTGTGTTTAAGAATTGGACGCTTGTCCATTTCTTTAAGACCTTGGCTAGTTTCTTAACTCTCTAGTTCTTATTAAACTAGTTCCCTAACTTTCATCCTTTCATTACAATTATCCCTAATTTGTCTCTAATTTTCACAACCATTATCTCAAAATTCTGAACTTGACTCCCAATTTTTTCTTCAATATCATTGCACTCATTTCTATTTTCCATACATCAATTTACTTGCCAAGTAGCACTTTTCTTAGTCTAATAATAATTAATAATTTCTGAAATTATTCCTAAAATTCACTAAATTCAAAATTGACCAATACGCTCTCCAATTAAAATTTTCAATACAACAAATTCACAATTTCTCTACAATATCATATCACAATTCGATTATACTTGGAATTATCCATGAATGCATGTACAATTATTTTCATGTGTGCAACAATCAAATTCACATGCATGTATGCTGACATTATGCATGAGCATGAGATCTATTTTTCTAATCTCTCATTGATATTTTCTTCATTACTGACATCTAGGGTTCTAACCCTTAATATGGGAACGGGATGTTGCACTAAAACACTCTCTTTGCATCTCCAAAATGTTTTTGCTCGATTGATGCATAAATCGAGACATGAGACATACATTATATCAGGTCTTGTAGTTGTGAGATATAATAAACTCATCGTCTTCTTCTAACAATTTTTCATTTATCAACAACAGTGATGGTCCCATATTGCAATTCTCCATTTTGAACTTCCATATTCTCTTTGATTAATTTCAATACCTAAGAAATATTATAGCAAGCCTAAATCATTCATCTCATATTTTTCCATCATTGCCTTTTAAACTTATGTGTCTTTTTTTTATCATTTCTAGTATAAATCGAAGCATCAATATAAATAGAAACAATAAGCATAACATTTTGCATGCATGATATAAAGTGTTGGATTGCTTAAATTTCTTCTAAAACCTTTATCAATGAAGTATGTATCAATATTGTCACACCATGCACATAATGCTTGGTTTAAACCGTATAATGCCTTCTTCATTTTGTACATCTTTTCTTCTTTTCCTTCAATCTCAAAACCTTGTAGTGGCTTAACTTACACCTCTTCTTTCAACATGCCATTTTAAGAAAGATGATTTCTCATCAAGTTGGTACAACTTCCATCCCATATATGTGACTAATTCATTCAACATTCTAATTGTTTCATGCCATGCCACTGATGCAAATGTCTTTTTTGTATCGAAGTTATGTAGGTATCATAATGATTGACCAATATGATGCAATGGTTGACTGATGTCCTACCAAAATGCATATTGGTTGCTTAATCTCCAATAGTGGTCTACTAATATTCCAATGACTAGGAAATCTATACATTCAATGCATGTTGGTTGACCCATATGTAACAATGGTCGATCAGTGTATAATAACTAGTAGTTAACAATGTCTACTTCTTAGTTTTAACAACTAGTTTGAGTCCTAAAACCTATAAACACATGATTTTTCATTATTTTAGACATTAGAAAATATTTAGATGTTTTATAAACATATTTCAAACAGTGATTTAAAGATTTTGTAGGTAGTTATTTTGAAGTGAGTAACCTTTAGGTTATAAAAGTGATTAAGAATTTTTTTAAAGATGTAAATCACTTATGAGTGGGGTTACTTTTCACTTGAAAGAATGTAAGAGGAGCTGCCTTTTACTCATGAAAAAATATTAATGTAAGAAGGTTCCTCTTCATCTTTTTTTTAATAAATTAAGCTTATTGAACAAAGAATTAAAGTTTAAAAGGAGCATATTAAAATGCAAGCACATCTAACTCATTAAAGGAAGTCTAAGTTAGTACAAAGTTATAAGCTATGGAATCCTTAATTCTTTAGTATATTGATGCTTACAACTCTTTAACAATGTTACTTATTTATTATAAACCAATCTAAATCAATTTCACCACTTTGTATGAGGATATTTTATAGGTTAGTGAGCTAATGTAGGATAAGCAATCTTTTGCATTCTATTTTTTTTCAATTTCATTTTTGAATTAAATTATTATTATTATTTAGCGTATTCGAATCCAATTCTACTTATGATTCTATAATGCTAATTGTGATTCTATTCAATTGGTAGAGAATAAAAATAGAGTGTATAAACAAAAATTCTTTTAATTATTAAGATAGCCTAACTACTTACGAATTCACATTAATAGCTTCTACTCATACCTAACTCATCTGAAAGCTAGATTTGCTTCTCTATAAGGACCTATAGCTTATTCTTTGCATTATTAAAGAAGAGACTTAATGGAGTTCTAAGAAGTATCATTATTAAAGAGGAGACTTAATGGAATTCTAAGAAGTATCTTAGAGAGTGGAATTAAGCTAGATTTATTTATTAGACCGTTATAAATTGGTTTACCTTTCTTCTTCCCTATACTGTTTAAATTATTGTTTAATTATATGATTGATTTACATTAAGTTATTTCTTTATTTCATCTTATATTGATCCTTATTCAATTGTATTTATTAGATAAAAATAATTATTTAAATTCATCAACACCCAATTCACCCCTTCTTAGATGCCATTAAAGACTAATAAGTGGTATTAGAGCATGTCTTTTAAGTTAGTATTTCAAATGAAATTCTAGAATAAATATCATGATGTTATACTTAGCTACATCATCATCATCATCAAACCAAGGGACAAAGTATTAGTAGATCTGCTTTCCTTCATGGTAATATTTACATCTATTAGAAAACTAGGATGGATTTTTTTTTAATGTTCGAGAGTGTTGATTTGTGGGAAATCAACTCAAATGGCCATTTTACTCCTATAAAGTTATAGAAGATTAAAGCATGCCCAAACTAAAGGAAAAATGAGAACCTTAAAATAATATATTTATTTCTTTCAATAGATAAGCCCTTTATATATAATTTTATGTACTAAGCAAAAATGAATTCAACAAGGTATCCATGTATGAAACTACTCATGAAATCTAACACACATTTGAAGTCATTATGAGCATACTATTTAAGTTAACTCATCAATATAAATCATTCCAAATGAAATATTGATGAAAGTGTATCAAAAATGTAAACAAGATTTATTTACATTACTAATGATGCCAAAGGCTTTAAGAAGACCTACACTAATTTGGAAATGGTGATAAAGTTATTTAGGTTACTTTTAAGGACTTAGAAAACCAAAGTGAAATTTATATAATAAGCTAAGGACTTATCAACACTACCATTTAATATTTCATTGGATCTCTCTACACTTATGAAATGAGGCTTAAAAGATAAGCAAAATGAGATAACTCCTCAAACGAAAAAAACCTAGAATTTAAAGGCTTAAAGGTGGAATAAAGTAATGAATATGAAACATCCTTAAGCAGAAGCGGTAGTAAAGATATCATCTTTATCACTAATAAATTCAAAAAAAATTTAAAGGGAAAGAATTCCTAGAAAAATAATTCAAGGAAAATAAGGTTGATTCAAAAGGAAAATCTTTTAACATTATTTTTTAAATATATGAAAATCTCATGAAGTCCTAATGCCCACTTCTTAAATACAATGAAAACATGAAAGAAATGAAGAAAAGGAGAAGAGGGACAACAACAAGAAAAAAGGTTCATATTAAAACTTTTCTCTCTCTAGGAAATTTTCTTTGACTTCTTTATAGCAATTTATGCTTTTGCCCTTGAAAATTTTTCTTTTTTTGGAAACTAACTCCCTCGATCGATTTGTTACCTTCTTGGTACAGACCTTAGGAGCTTTACCATGAGAGGTTTTTACATTAATGAAAGATGATTTTTTGGTCCTTTCAATAAACTAAAGGAGTTAAAGGAGCAGTATCTTCTCTAAATTTCTCTCTAGAGGAGTTTGTTAAACTCATATGAGAAGCTTATAGTGCTAAACACATATAATCTCTATCCTAAGCAAGTCTAGTTGAGAATGACAATAATGGGGTTCCCTGTGAAGGAGCAAAACAACCTGTTAGATCTTGGAAGAATAGATTGAGTACCTAGTACAACAAAGGCAAACTGAAACATTTCTAGGAAGTGATGACAGATGGAGTTCTCCACCTCCTATCAAGCTACTTAAAGTAGGAGCTACAGTTTGGTCCACAACCTTAGTAGGGGTCTTCTAGAGTAGAAGGCCCGCCTTTCCAGTGGTTCTTTCCTAAGCAACAATAAGATGGAGCAAGAAAGGGCTAGAGAAAAAAATGCTGATAAAAGATGGAACCTTATTATTTAAATTCAACTCTGAATTTTTTCTAAATGAGATACTAGAGCAAGGCCCTTGGCACATGGGAGGCCAACCCATGCTCATTCATAGATAGACGCCATGTATTGAATGTGATAGAGAAAATATAAATAGTTTCCCCATTTGGATTAATTTTCACAATGTTCCTTTGGAATTTTTGACAATTAACTAGCAAGCTCCCTAGGAAAGACAATATGTATGGACTCTCAAAAAACTAATATGGAGAGGATTTTCTTTGCAAATTTTTTTGTTAAAGTTAGGAAAAACTTTTAATTATTTGAGAGCATTCTAGTTATGAAATTGGAAGAAGAAGGAGAAATGGTGAGGATTGACATTCCCATTACTTATAGTTGGAAGCCTAACAATATTAAAAAAATGGAAAGCCACTAGGAAAGTTTTCAAGATAGGAAGACATGAATAACTTATAGCTCTAGTAATTCCAAAGGATCTTAATAACTTTAACAAAGTAGTGAATGAAGATATAAATACAAAAATAATTGAGAAGACTGAGGAGATGAAGGGGACTCAAAATGCTGCAAATTTGATTAATTCATAGCTAGAGGGAAAAGAGAATGACATTCTTAAAACAAGCTTGGATAAGTCTTTAGTATTAGAGGAGAATCACTTAGATAAGGAAGAAGTTAAGGATCTTTCTACAAATTGTAGGAGAAAATTAGAAAGAAGAAAAGGGAAAATTAAGCTGAAAGGGGATCAGTCCCCTGATGATAGTCCTTATATGAAATGTTAAAGGGCTAAATGACACTCTTAAAATGTCAACTATGAAGGAGGTTACTTTTTATAAAAAGCCTTGTATAGTGGGACTCCTCTAAACTAAAATAAAGCTAACTTATTTGCAGAATGGCCTTAAGTTTTTGGGAGTTAAATGAAAAACTCTTTCAATGAACTTTTTCATTATAGTGGAAGTATTGAATGCCTTTATAATTCAGACAAGGTAGAAGTTCAAGTTTCATATGCAAGTGACCAATTTATGCATTTGAAATGTCAAATCTTTAGTCAGCATTCTAAGTTTGAGTTGACATTGATCTATACATCAAATTTCTCATTCCAGAGAGAAGACAATAAATTCATTTAAGTAGGAATAATAGATCCTTGGTTACTAGTAAGAGACTATAATTGCCCTTATCTTCTTTAGAGACAGAAGGAGGTGAGAAGTATTGTAGCGCCCCCTTACCGCAGGGTATACACCGGGACGCCCGTAGGTCATTCCGGTACATATCCTACAATAAGGGTGAGCTACGAACAATCACTACAACACTTCACATGGCATCATAATAAAGCATCAGTATAAAAATCAGAAACTTTTGA
>JAOSBK010070456.1:0-14791 GCA_027568895.1 Erythroxylum shatona
CTTATACAAAATGAGTATTATATTTTGAAAAGAACATGAAAAGTGAAATCCTTTATAAATAAAAGATTATTAATCAATTTTTTAATTTGTAATTTTCAAATCAAAGCTTGATCTAACGTTGACTGAAAGTATAGTCTTGGAAATTTTCAAAAAAAAAAAAATTGATCATATTTTATTTAAACAAAATCATTTTATTTATATTGTTTTATTTAAATAAATATAATGACAATATTAAATCAATAATTTATTATGCGATAAGAATAAAAAACTTATTTAGACCATCAATAATGAAACGAACGATAATCATTTTGATTATGTTCTTTTGTCGTTTGCTTGAAAGTGGACTAAAAATAAGCCTTTTCTTTATGTCATTTTATTAACCTAACGACTCTTGCATCATTAAAAGAAAATAAATCCAAGAATTAATCAATGCCTATTATTAGTTCAAGAGAGATTTAATTTCTTTTAAACAAGGTTTCATATTCAAATCTTATCAATAAAACGAGCCGGCTTTAGAAGAAGGTTCCCCTCTTATAAATTTACTCATCCTAAATTAAATTAGTCAGAATTTAATTAAAATTTTAATTATTTTCTATTAAAATCTTATATTAATACATTAATAATAAGATTTTTAATGTGTAATTTAAGTCAAATTTAGTTATAACTTTGAGAGCACCAATAATTTTAAGAATTAAAATGAAATTAAAAAATTATTCGTAATTATGTCCAGTAGTTATGAATTAAATAAAATAATATACGTTATGTTTTGAATTCCCTTCTTTTAAGTTCTTCAAGGACTTCTAAGTTACCAGTCTTAGGGGAATCGAAGTCGTCAAGTATGAGTTTGAGTTCGAGTACTCCGACCGGATCAAGTTTGGATAAATGAATTTTTATTACAATGATTTGAATAACAAAAGCAACAAAGGTAAACCACTTAACAACATTGGGAACCAGAACTCCTTCCAACCAATCTCAAACTTATTGGAACATACTTCACGGCAAAGTAACTGAAGAACAGAACCAAGAAAAGGAAAAGTAAATAAATACGAGGCAAACCTTCTGTTCGTTAGTTGGAAGAAGATACATACATGAACGTTAGAAAACCTGACGATGAATCACTGGTGGCAGGAAAAGATACCAGTACATTTGAGGTTCCGCAGACATGGCCCGAATGGTGTACCCGGCGGGCACGGTGGGGCTTGTGTACGAACTAGGGAGGATGCTGTTGCCTTTTTCGGTGGCGGCTGTACTCTGTGTCTTGTGCCAGGTGGTGCGTCTCCTGTCAGGACACGACCGTCGTGAGAATTAATCAGAAACTCCAAGTCCAGCCCCTCGGTGATCATCAAGCACTCGTCGAGACGGCCATTGCACTGGTAAGTGGCGTTGCTCTTGGCAAGAAAAGATGCTTCAGAACAAATACCTGTGCTGATGAGTAGTGTAATAAACAGGAAAAATGGAAGAGAAGCCATGTTTTTGATGATATGATGCTTCTGTTGCAGCTTTGTCCTGTCCTTTACCACTCTTTTTATATACTAGAGGGAACAATAACCTAACGCACTTCAATGAGACCTTATAATTGAATCATCAAGATTAAAAAAAAAGAAGAAAGTTTTGGTTTTCACATCTAATCGGACTGAATAGGGCTATAGGCATGCATTTCGTGCCGACACTTTTCCTTTTGCATTTCACTTTATTCCCTTCAGAAAAATAAAAGTTAATAAATTTCTCTAAGATTTACTTTTCTTCATTCATACATATACTTGTTAATGTAAGATCTTTTTCACGGACTTTTGTTTAAATTTAAATCGTTATATTTATTCACTGACCAGCAAATATATCTTTTTTCTTATTTTTAGTATAAAGATAATTTATTTTATTTTTTAAAACTTCTATTTGTTTTTCTTAATCAAATATCCAAATAGTTTAAGAAAAATGTCGATAATTTTATATGTCACTGTATGTAATAATTATAGTTTGTACCAATCAAAACATCATAATCATATTTTATCAAAATCATACCATAAAATAGTAATTTGTTTATAATTACGGGGACATCAATTATTAGTCATAAAGGTTCGCAGAAGTATAATTTGGAGCTTTAGAAGACTTGGATGCCTCGAAAGTTGGGAAAAGAAATTGACATAAGGAGACAAAGCATCTAGTCATGCCTTCGTTGGAGAGAAAAGGCAAATTCGTAATGGAAGTACATGTGAAAAAGAGAGAGAGAGACAGAAAAGAACGACAAGAACTTTTGACTATTCACTTGTTGGTCCCGCCACTAATCAGTGTAATAATTATGATTAATAAACTACTAAATATTATATCTAATTTTCCTATATATTGTTCTTATGCACCCTCGAAATTGTTATCTAACATAGGAAGAGTAAATTTGTTTATGATTGACATTAAATTCTTAACTATCAATCGGGAGTTATATTGCAAATATAAATTATTTCTGTTATTACAGGCAATGTGAATATAGTTATAGTCATTCCAAACCACAAAAGTCACAATTTATACGATGTATTGAAATTGTATAAAGGGTCACTATGTCATAAATGAGGTAATTTATTATAACTGTACTTACTATCTACATTTTAATTTTATAACATATAGTGATGAAAAGGATACTTTAATACGAGATTTATTTAATAATATTATTCAAGAAGTAATTAATTGTCAAAGTATTAATTAATAAAACTAAATTTGTTGCTGCAACAATATGTATTTGTCAAACTATTTAATTTTAAAATTTCTCTATTTTTTAATGATAAGGAAATGGTTATAAAACTCTAAAAAAATTGCATCATATGGAAGAAACAATTATACAAGAGTTATTTAGAAATATTGTTCAAAAAAATCAATTGTCAACCTTTTAATTAATAAAACTGAATTTGTTGCTGCAATAATTTGTGTTTTTTAAATTATTTAATTTTTAAAATAATGCAAAATTGAACAACCAAATAATATGTTTATTAAATGTCTCAAAATTGTTTATTTTAATGTTTGAGAAAATCGAATTAAAATTCAAATTTTTTTTATTTAAATAACTATTGTTAAAAATTAAATTGTTTATTACTTATACAGACATATTTGTCTATTTTAGCTTATCTTAATTCAAGTCATTTATATTGTAAATATTAACTTCTATTTAAAAAAAGCACACTATTTTTAACCTAAATTTCGAAGTGTTTCAAATGTTAAGTGTTTGTTATTTCCATTGAAGTCACTAAGACGTCGATTGAGCAACATCATCCATGATCAATCTGAGTGGCAGGATAAGATCGAAGAAGAGGGCCTAAAACAAAGTTAAAAGCATAAAGGAAATTGTACTTGCTCTTTTGATCTTCAACATGGAAAAAAAAATACATGATCAAGTGATCATTATCTGGTTAGTTTTGTAGGCAAACCTATTTGCCTAGACCAGGCGTCAACATAAATTAAAAGAATCAATTATGCAAGGTTGTGTAGTGGAGACGACGAGGGATCTTGCTACAAAGATCCCCATAATGAGACTCAAGGAAGACATGGAATTAGTTGAGGATGTTGTAAATGTATCTTAAACCTGGAAGCGTGAGACACATGTTAAAAAAGTTTGGAAACCCATTGGAAGAACTTTTAAAACTAGGGAATGTGGAGAATTAATTACTACTGGATTGGTTCAGGAGAGTGTGGAGACAACAGCTGGCGATAAGGATATAGGAGAAAACATCACCAGACCTGGACACAAACAACAAGTATATTCGAGAAAATGTTAAGGAGAATAGGGAAAGTAATAAAGGAAAAGAGAGTGTAATATACGGGTGTTAACACTTCTTACAATGTGGGCAACATTGAGGAAATGCGCTCAAAGAACAACAAAGAAGAATTTGTAACATCTAGCAGAAAGAAGTCCAGAAAAAAGAAAAAGAAAAAAGCTTCTTCTGAAATGGAAACAAGATTATAGCAACATGGAATATCAAGGGTCTAAATTTCCCTACAAAACAACTTCATATCAAGGAGACAATTCAGGATCTCAAGCTGGATATTTTAGGTCTTTTGGAAACAAGGATCTAGAAGGATAAAAATTCCATTCTCCATATTTTGGCTACTAAATGGGGGATGATAGATAACTTTGATGCCCACTATAATGGGATAATCTTAATCCTATTCAATAAGGACAAGGTAGAAGTTCAGGGGATGGAAAACAACGAACAATATGTACATATAAAAGTAAGGTGCATGATGACGGAGAAGGAGTGCATGGTGACATTTGTCTATGGCTTCAACCACATGTTCCAAAAGAAAGAGCTATGGATTAAATTAAGAGCTCTAACTTGGGTGTTAGTTGGAGATCTCAACACAATTCTTAATCCTGAAGAAGCAAATGGTAACATCAGTAGCAGAAGCCATAATGATGATTTCAAGGGATGTGTAGACAACATTGATGTTTAAGATCTCCCCCAAGGTGGTAACTTTTTTACTTGGACAAATAAATAGAAGAACCATTGGCTGATAAGAAAGAAACTGGATAGATTCATGTTCAATATGAAATGGTTCCAAAAATACCCAGAATATTATACCTCATAACCAAACTCAAATGCTCAAATCACACTACAACTACTGTTCACACAATAAATTATACAGGGGAGATAAAATCCTTATTTAGGTTTAACAACTTTTTGGCAGATGTAGATGGATTTGAAGAGTCTATCAAAAAAGGGTGTAACAAAGAAGTGAGGGGCACTAAATCATACATATGTGCAAGGAAGACGTAGGCGATAAAGGAGGAACTTAAATGTTTATTCAAAGAAAGAATAGGGAATACAAAGCAAGCACTAATGAGGGCCAAACAAAAACTGGAGAGGATTCAAACTAAACTTTATAAAGAAACAACAAATGAAAAACTATAGGACCAGGAGAAGCAAGTTATGTCCACATTTTCTTAATTTCTCTCCATAAAACATTCAATTGTGAAGCAAAGAGCTAGACAAGAGTGGTTGATTGATGGTGATAAAATCATAAACTACTTTCACAGTAAGATCATTTCAAAGCGAGTCTATAATAGAATCATCTCTTTAAATGTAGACGGAAGGATCATAGATAACAAGTCAGAAATTAAAAAAAAAAAAGATGGAAAACTTCTTTATAAGAACACTAGGCACCCCTTCTAAAGCAAAATCCATATAACGCTTCATGAGGGAAGTACTTCAAGATCAAATCTCAGAAGAGGAAAGCAATATACTAACCATACCAATTACTAGGGAGGAGGATAAGGTAGTCTTGAAGGGGTTGAAACCTGACAAAGCTCCAGGGTTAGATGGTATGAATTTGTTTTTTTTTATCATAATACTTGGAGATCGACAGGGAATATGGTGTATGAGGCAATAGAGGAATTCTTCAAAAATGGGTAATTACTGATTAAGTTCAATAGAACCCTACTTTTCGTAATACCCAAAGGGGGAAAACAAGAAAAGGTTAGTGATTTTCGACCTATAGCTTGCTACAATTCCTTCTATAGAATCACTGCAAAGGTTCTCTTAGAGACAATGAAAAGAGTGTTTCCTAAGCACGTAGGAATGCAACAGGGTGCATTCATTTCTGGAAGGCCGATTCCAGATAATATATTGTTAGTCCAAGAGCTATTAAGGAACTATTCAAGAAAAAGTGGGAAAAAATTGTACAATTAAGATCGATTTCAAAAAAACATATGATTCCTTATATTGGAATTTCATTCTCAATTGCTCGAAAGCATACAATTTTCCTACAATCTTCATAAGATGGATGGAAGAATGCATAACCAGGGTCTCCTACAGTGTATTAATCAATGGAGAACCCTCCAACAAGATCAAAGGGCTTGAGGATTGCAACAAGGGAACCCCACTTCTCCTCTTCTTTTTTTCATAGCAACGGAGTTTCTAAACAAATTATTGGTTAGGATGATAGAAACAAGCTCCCTCTTTAAATTTCACTCAAAATGTAAGAAATGTGGAATCCTACCTCAACTTTGTAGATGACCTATATCTATTTTCTAGGGATGATTATCACTCCATTACTTCCCTTATTATAGCTCTAACAGTATTCACAAATGTATTGGGGCTAGAAGTAAACAACCAAAAGAGTGGACTATACTTGTCTACTGATGCATTACAAAATGCTCAATAATTTTCTAATATTACAGGTGCAAAAGTACTGCAGTTACCTTTTACATATCTTGGAATATCTGTAAACTCCATAAAGCACAGATATTTAGACTTCAAACTACTTGAGGAGAAGGTTAGGAGAAGAATTCAGAACTGGAGTTTTGAATTCCTTTTTATGGCAGGCCGTCTATAATTGATTAATTATGTCCTTTCTTCAATCAAATATTCATTGAGCTTCATATTTGGTATTACCAATCATGGTAACAAAAGACATTAATAGGATCATGAGAGGTTTCTTGTGGAATTGAAATAGGCAAGGTATCAAATGGACTGATATATGTAATCATAGAAAGAAAAAGGGACTAGGCGTCATATCGATTTAAGTAGTCACACAATGTTAGAAAGAAGATTTTGGAAGCTAATTAGAAAGGAGAATTTCTTATGGGTAAGTTGGGTATGGAGTGAATATCTAACCATGGATAACATTTGGAAGGTCAAAATTCTAAAAAAGGGTTCACCTACTCTTACGAAGATAACAGAGATAAGGGAGATAATCAGACCTCATATAAGACATAAGGTGAGAGATGGGAAAGAAACAAGTTTTTGGTTTGACAAAATGGCTGGAGATAAGAATACTACATAAGCAACCACAACTTCAAGGGCTGAAGCAACACTTCCTAATGGAATACATTGTTTAGCAAGGCCTCAGCAATAAGGAGATCATACGAATGATGACCTCAGACACATCAACGAAAATTCTCCTTCTCAATACTAATCTTTCAGATGATAAAGATAAAGTAATATGGCTGAGGTCTCACAATGGTTTACTCACTAACAAAACGGTAAGAAACTTATTATAGGGTATGGAAAACAGAGTGAGCTGGTACGAACTGGTTTGGGGCAACAAAGTTCACCCGAGGGCAACCTAACCCTTTGGATGGTCATCCGAGGATGGCTGCCCATATATATATGATTGATTCAACAAATACATGACAATCCCTTATAGGTGTGCACTATGTGAAAAAGACAGTGAATCGATCAAGCATATGTTATTCATTTTTCAGCACACAAAAAGTATATGGAAAGGTATTGCAGGAAGATGTGGGGCTGAGGATCCACTAGATATATGGGAAGATGTTATAAGTTGGAGCATGCAATGGATAAGAATATAGAGCAATAACAAAACATGGATTTATAGAGTGGTGATAGCCTACCTAGTTAGGGAAATCTGGGAAGAGAGAAATCGAAGAATCTTCTCAGAGAGGGCCATTTCTTGCTCATCCCTTATGGTGGCCATCATCGACGACATCAGGATGCATATCAGAGTGTTTTTGGAAACCAGGGAACTGAACAGTGAGAAGAAACAATAGTGGAGATTATCATAGATCGAGACGACCTTGGTAAAGTTAAACGTTACTATTTACAAGAATCAGATAAGAAAAACCTGGATTGAGGTCGACCCTTCATGCAACGCTCCCTCATAAGATGGTGGGTTCTTCAAACAGGAAAAACAGACAAACCTAACATACGAGTAACAACAATTAAAGTAAGAAGGAGCAGATGCATGCAACCAGAACGAACATTCATTATCTTTAGAATTCTGCCTTTCTCGGAATACAGGAGAAACTCAAGTCCAAGTCGTCGGCGATCAGTAGGCACTCTTCGACCGACCACTGTATTGGCAACTTCTAGCACTCCAAGTCCACGTCCAAGTCGTTCGAGGAATTGTGTGCAGGTCGAGTATAAGCACCTTAGCTGCGAGAGAGAAAGTTAAGTTCCCATCATGAGTGCCCATTCTTGGTAGAGCAATGAACAATCTCGTGATTCTTGCGGACGCATGTGCGTGAATAGCTACTGATATATAAGTCTTTACCAAGCCAAGATAGAGGGATCACTCCCACCCTATGATGACGCACTCTCATCGTTCCTTTTTTCTTTTTTTCAGTTTCAGAGTGGTGGGGTTTCACAAATAATGTTAAATTTAGTAAATTTTTTAAAAATTTTATTAATTTAAATTATTGAAATATTGTGAAGTATTTAAAATAAATAATTTTTTCAATTTTTTGGAATTTATTTAATATGAATCATTAGTGTTAATAATTTATCAAATCAACTTATTTAAGCTCAAAAAAATTTAAATTCAAATATGAATCGTACTAAACTTAATTTGGTATGATAATTTCTAAATGTAAACTCTAATTAAAATTCTAAAGTTTTATTAAAAATAATTATTAAATTTTGAAATGGATTACCATAAAAATTATGTGATGTACACAACAATAAAACTAATTATTAAAATAATTTATTAAATACTTATTAATTGGAACTGTTTCTATATCTTGCACCTTTTTATATACAATTGAAATTTGAAGCAGAGATATTGCCTCTTTCTTTTGTGGATGGAACAAGACATGGCTTGTTCTGCTTTTTCCTCTTTATTTTGTAAAAGTTTGTACGATAATATGAGTAAGCTTTATCTTTTAATAGTGGTGGAACTTGGAAGGCCTCGTCCTTTCAATCAGCCTTTTTTTTAAATATATTTTAAAAATACAACTTTTATAATATCTACATCATCGGAAAAGAATTTCAATGTCAAAAATAGAGAGAGAAATTGCGTAAAGAGAAGAAAGGTGGCGCTACACTCCGATCACAGACCGTTCTTTTTCCGACGTCTTTTTGTCCGATTACAGCACCTTCCACGAGCTTCTTGAAGATGCTCCTTCGAAGGTTTGAAGATGACCTCTCTACTGCACAACCTGTTGAGTGTGAATGATGGTTGAGGCCAAATGTCGAACACCTTCTCCTCTGTTCACTCAAGTTTCAGCTGGATGGAAGATGCAGCTTCTGATCTTCAATTTGTAATTTGCGTATATGAAATGTCTCCAAAACAGCAACTCAGATTGCTCACTGGAAAATGTGAATGTATGGGAGGTGATTTTGTGTAAATTGAAAAATGAGTGTAGCTCTTCTGTATCATCCGAATAAAGAACTTCAGATTTTGTAAATTCTATCTATGTGTAGACTACTTCAGCTATATATTCTTCAAAGGAAAAACTTAGTTCCTGAAGGAATAAAATGACACAAAAGGATGATAATCAAAAATGAAACTTGCAGAATTGATGGAACTTCTGGTTTTTTTTCAATACATTTCCCAAACTAGTTTCAAGTTTCAAAAACAGAACAACTATAAAGTGCTTCTTCTCTACTTCTAATGCTCAACTTCTAAACTTGCTACTGGAAAAACAAAAACCAACAATGTAACAAGGAAAAAGAAACTTGAAAGAAAATGATCTTGTATTGAAGGTTTTCAGCTTTTTTGTTTCGCTCGGAATCCGTAAAATTTTTTGTTTCCGCTGCGCCCGTGATTCGATCACGGTTGGATTCCAACATAAAAACCTTACCAAAGAAATGAAAAGTTGTTCAACAATCTCAGAAGTCGAGATGTCTTCCAAGTCATTTAGTATACCTTCCCTGCAGAATCAAAAATTCGAAATAAAAAAAAAAGAACAAACGGTTTAACATAATGCTCGCAGAATACTATGTCTGTTTAACAGCTGCCACTGGCTAGATATTCCCAAGAGTTCAAGCACAAGTTACTTAACATCAATGTGTAAGCATTCAGTTAGCAACATTTGCACTTGCAGGTAAAATTTACCCATATAGGTCACTTTGCAGTATATTGGATTTGTGTATTTCCAGGCAAAGTCCAAACAAATTAAGTGAAAAAAAGAGGAGTTGAGAACACCGAGCACCAATACTAAGCGTACACTAATAATGTAATTCATCAAAGAATGTCCAAACCTCAAGCACTACCATTTGTATAATTAAAGCAATCCAATAGATATACACATCAGGACTAAAAACTAAATTTCTTTCTGCACATAATCAAACAAGAACATTGCAATTTGTGTTTATATAGTATTTGGTACTCAAGCTTGATTGTATTCTCATACAGGCCATATAAGTTAATAGCAGTTGCTACCCCTAAGGGAATCACAATGTGAAATCTTAGATTGAACGCTGACCTGGACGTAAGGCTTTCAGTGACAAAGATTGCATTGCTTTCTAACTTTGAAGGCCAGCTATCATATCAATCTATGAAATATAATTTTGTTTCTCTCAATGCACAAGTTTCTACTTATAGAATTTCATTTTGCTGCTACTCTCGATTGCTCTTTGCTTTAGTACAGGCTTTTAATCTTTTTAGTTTTCTTACCAATGATGCATTGTGGAACTTGTGAAAGCAATTATAGTAATGACATGTTGACAAAATATTCTTCTTTATATGTGCTTCATTTGAACCATGAATATAATCGTTATTAGAGCATGATGATTGCGAAATATAACATATCCATCTTCGTACATGATTATTTAAAATTGTTTATTTTTGCTTGTCATTTACATTGCACTTGACTGGAAGGAAATCACACAAATATCTATATAGTTTCTATCCATAATATAATTAAGTGTGGCAGATGAATGCGACTTGAGTGGTATGAACTTAGAAGCCGCAACAATTGATGGGACGGTCAGGATGTGGCAGTCCAACTTGAATCGCAGTTGGCATGATCAACCTGCGCTTGAGCTTGCTCCTTAAGCCTTGTCCAATGTTACATTCTTTATTTCATCAGCCATCTCCCCTGTACTTTCTATACGAAACCAATAGTACGGGATGTTATTCTTTTTTTTATACAAATAGAAACTGAACAGAGATTACACAACTAAACGCGGGAGACAAACTCCTGATAAATTCTCTAGCAGGATCATGTGGCTCCCGATGGGAGTAGTAGTAAAATAAGTGACGCCAACAACAAAATGACCAGCATAGTTAGCAAGTCAGTCGGCGCATCTGTTACTCTCTTGATATATATGCCGATGAACAACAGTCCAGTTTTTAGTGAACAACTCGTTAATGCCTAGAACTATAGGATGGAGCGTCCTGACTCGGTGATTTGGGGAAGAGAGAATATCTATCACCGCTTTGGAGTCCACTTCAAGTTCGATCCGACGGTATCCCAAATCTCACGCAAGGGTCAACCCGGTATACACGGCCCAGAGTTCCACAGTTACTGGAGTGCACCAGCCAAAATTTTGCGTGAATCCTCCCAACCAATGACCGTTGCTGTCCTGTAGAAGTCCGCCTGCGGTAGCTAAGGAAGCAGCCCGTTTGCATGCATCATCAATGTTGAGTTTGATCCAGCCTATGGGAGGTTTGCGCCAACCGATAAGCTGTTTTCCTCACTCTAGTTGTATGTCTATTATTTGTTGGCATTAAACTACCTGGAAAAATCGAAGTCAATTTATCTTTACTTAGGTGCATAACTAAGAGCACTTTTGCAGGTAGTTATTTTTTATGATCCCAATCAGTCCATACTAATTTGGACACCTATAGTTAAAAGAATATACTTATAAAATTATCAACAAGTAGCCAATAATTTATAACTAGGCCAAACAATATTTATTACTTTTTTTGGATGCCTATCATCTGAGGCCAAATATTTTTATAGCTAACATTGACTTCTTCTTGATAAGTAACTGCGTTTTGTGACTTGTATTTTGGTGCATGAAGATTCAAAATGCCCAACTTGGGGAGGAAATATTCAAATTGTTGTTCGCCAAGTGCTTTTGTAAAAATGTCCGCCAATTGATGACCTGTGCGAACATGAGCAATGATTAGATTCCTTACTTGGATTTGGTCTTAAACATAATGACAATCCACTTTAATGTGCTTCATTCTCTCATGAAAAGCAGGATTGGTGGCAATATGTAAGGTCGTTAGACTATAACAAAATAACCACATAGGTTGAGGATGATAAACACCAAATGAATGAAGCAAAGACTTTAGCCAAGTAAGTTCACATGTTGTGGTTGCCATAGATCAATATTCAGCTTCAACGAACACCTCGATACAGTGTGTTGTTTCTTTACCTTCCAAGATATAGGGGATTGGCCAAGCATGACAAAATAACTGGTGAGGGATCGTCTAGTCAAAGGGCAACTGACCCAATCTGAGTCATAATTTGCATAAAGTTAAACATTGTTATCATAGCTTAAGAAAATACACTATTCTATATTTGGCTTCAAATATCTCAAAATTCGCATTGCTACTTCATAATGTGCCAAAAACGGCGCCTACATGAATTATGCTAGCATATGCACTGAGTAGCAAAGCTTCGAATGTGTTATAGTTAAATAAATTAGTTTTCCCACTAGACGCCTATACTGTTTAGGTTCTTCATTAATTCCCTACTAGCTAATGAAAGCTTATCATTCTGTTCCATAGGAAAGTGAGTAGGTTTAGCCCCTAGTAAACCACTTTCTACAAGGATGTCTAAAGCATATTTTCACTGACATAAAAATAATCCTTTTGGTCTACGGTCTACTTCGATTCCTAGAAAGTATTTCAGTGTACCCAAATCTTTCATGTAAAAATGTTGATGCTGATAATTTTTAAATTGTTGAATTGCATGTAATTGGTTTCCAATTATGACAAGATCATCAACATACACAAGAACACTTAGTGAGACAACACCTTTTCTGAAGGTAAACAACGAATAGTCAGCATATGACTATAGAAACCCATACTGCCACAACGCTCCTACAAGTTTAGCAAACCAGTTTTGTGGAGCTTGACGCAACGCATAAAGTGACTTCTGTAGACGACATACTTTTCCTAAATGTGAAGTAGAAAATCCTTTTGGCAACCATATATATACCTCTTCATAGAGGTCACCATGTAGGAATGCATTGTTTACATCTATCTGATGTAATTCCTAGCTTTTTACCACAGCAACGACAAGAAAAGTTCAAACACTGACCATCTTTGCCACATGAGCAAAGGTCTCGTTATAATCAATCATGGAAACTTGATTATTCCCAAGAACAACGAGGCGTGCCTTATAAAGTTGCACAATTCCATCATAATTATATTTGATTTAATATACCCATTTAAATCCAATTGTTGTTTTTCCTGTATGCAAATTTGTTATCGTCCAAGTGTAATTCTTTTCAAGTGAATCAATCTCCTCCTTCATTGCCTGATGCCATCTATTTTATTTTACTACCTCTTCAAAATGTTTTGATTCTTTACCTATTGTAATTGCTGCCAAGACTTTTCTATGTGCAAAGAAAAATATCACAAGTTACCTAATGAGCTAGGGATAGTGAGTACCTAAGGATCCAATTGGTAAGGATGAATCTAATGATAGGGAAATACACTAAGCAGTGTGGACTATATAGTCCTACAAGCGAGTGGGTGGTTATTGTTCTTTATGTCCCTGACCAAGTGCTACTTATTATTATATCTATGACGAAACATTTTCTGCAACAACTACATCTTCTTAAGGATCTGAAGAACTCCCCCTGTCATCCTCTCTCTCAAAAAACATGCTCATTCAAGAGACTCCCCCTCACCTCCATATGCCCCACATCATGATGAGACTCTGAAATCTCTATCCTGTCATCAAATACAGTGGGCATAATTGGGCTTGTTGTTGGGGTGAAGATAATTGCATAGGTTCAACAAAGCGAAAGACAATTTCTTTAAAAGCCACATCCCTATAAAAAAAAATCTCTCATTTCTATTCATACACTCACCATCCTTTCTTTCCATATGGGTACCCAACGAACAGACATTTCTTACTACATGCTTCAAAATTTTCTTTATTATGAGGCCTGTGATGGGCATAACATAAACATCGAAAGGTTCTATTATTTGTATAGGATGGTTGCTTCCTAAATAACATCTCATATGGAGTTTTTCCCCTTTAGAAGAGTGGGTTGGAGCATGGTTTATAAGATATGTTGCTATCAACGCACAATCTCCTCAAAATTTAAGTGGCAAACTAGCCTGGAACCTTCTTTTGTGGCATTCAAAATGTGACTGTGTTTTCTTTCAACTCAAACATTTTTCTGTGGTGTTCCTACACAAGATGTTTGATGCAATATGCCGTGCTCACCGTAATATTTTTGTATAGGTCCTAAAGTGAATTCTAGTTCATCGTCACTTATAATGCATGTAACACTTTTATTAAACTGATTTTTCACAATTATAAAAAGCTTCTTAAGCAAATCACTTGCTTCACTCTTTTTAACCATAAAAAAAACCCAAACAGCACAAGAAAAATCATTAACCATTGTGAGAAATAATGAGAACCATAGAAAGATGTAACTCAATATGCACCCCAAATATTACCGTGTATTAATTGAAAAGGTTCAACACGTTTATTCTCACTAGTAGAAAATGTATCACGAGTCTTCTTTGCTCGATAATAAACATCACAAACATCTGCTTTATTTTTACTAATATTACTACTAAGTCCATTCAAAAGAGTAAGTAATATGACTTGATAGATGTCTCATTCGTTGATGCTATAGAGCAAAGGAATCCACCCTACTCGTATTGTTAACCTATGCCAATGCCACGAGACGATAAAGGTGGAACCCATCAATCAGTTCACCCATACCAATCAAGGTCCTTGTATTATGGTCCTAAAGTAAAGCTCATTTGTAAATGTGAAGACATAATTGATAAGTGTAAATTTGATCGTGTTTTAGGTGTTGGGACCCGATCCGGAAACCGGATCCCAACCAAAAAACGAAGGAAACAAAGCGGATTCAAATCGAATCACAACATGCGGAAGCAAACACGAATACAAATCGGATATGAA
>JAOSBK010070565.1:0-14778 GCA_027568895.1 Erythroxylum shatona
CAATTATAGCCTTATGAGCTGAATTTTGGTATATGATTTGGAACCTGCTGTAATAGTGATTGTTTTGAAAGCATGGACACATTATTGTGCAGAAACATTTTGGATATATATATATATATATATATATATATATATATATATCCAAAATATATATATATAGATTAGTAGAGATTGAAGTGATTATTGAGTTTGAAAAGATTGAAAGGATTGTACAAATGAGTATTTTCCCAATAAAGTTAGTGTTATAATCTGATGCATTGAACAGAAAATTCCATAAAAGTGTATCATAAATTTTGATATTGAGGTCACCAATTCTAGTGCAATAATGAGAATAAAACGTCGAGATGAAATTTGGGGTAAAATAAAGTAGTATTGGCCTCATCGAAATTTAAGATCGATTTCACACGAAAAGATTAGCAAAAGCCAAATTGAGAATTTGGAAATTATGGATCTTATTGAGGAATCAAAAATGAATCCAAAACTGAGTTTGAATTGGAAAGTGTTATTTGGTGAATGAATCAAAAGGATGTGTATCGATAAAGATAATTGAATGAAGAGAGTACTAGAGAGAGCACAAGTAACAGCCCAAGCTAGACATCCTGGTAGGAATATGCTGAAATAGTTTTTAATTGCTAAGAATGTAAAGACAAGTGACTGAGTGTTTGGATTGCCAACAGTTTTAACTGTTGGGGATATGCTTAAAAACTTATATTCTGGGGTTCATAAGGTCATGAGGTTAATGTATGGTTTTAATAGAATTTAAGCATATCAATCACTATCATAGTGATATCGTTAGGATATTGTATGAGGTGTTATACGACTAAAAGGGGTGTTCGACCTTGCATTGAAATGAAGAAGATCAAAAAAAATGGTTAAAGGCTAGAATTAATTCGAGACACTATTAGTATGTGAAGTGAATATGTAATAAGAGTTAAATGATTCAAGAAAGATGATTGAGTTAAGTGGATCAACATCGTGGTTATGGAATATCGTGTGATAAACATAAGATTTGAGTATATTGACACTAAAGGGATGAAAAATAGCAAGCGAAAGATGAAATACTTCTGAGAGGGTCACCTTGCCAAGGTGTGCATAGATAGAGATAGAGATAAAGATGTGAATAGGTTAAAAAAAAGGGAACTAGGCTCGACATAAATTGGTCCATATGAAACTATTGCGAGAATAGGACCATGGATTTGTGAGGCAGTATCATCAGTAAAATATGTTTCGGATTCACACAGTGCTACATAGATGTGTTTAGGAAATATCATTATGATCCGATGTATGTGTTATTAAAAGTGGAAGTGAAAATTTTTGAATAATCTGAGATGTTAAGAAATTAGTTAAGGTAGTAAATGATAAAATGAGTCATTAAAAGACTTAGTGAGCCTATCGACTGTGGGCATTTGGACGAATGTGTTCGAATAATGAGGTTATATGGGATAAGAATGAACATATGAGGAAAGATCTCCCCTGCCTTATTAATCTATCAGATATTAATTTCGAGGACGAAATTTCTTTTAAGGAGGGGAGAGTTGTAGCATCCCGTTACCCACCTTAGGGATAAAATTGTAATGTGGGAGATTACGGAGGAATAGGAATGCATTTCTATGTTCATGAATATTATGTCCTACATATACACATGAATAGGAAAGTTGTGACACGTGGAAATAATTGTACATGCATTCATGGATAATTCCGGGTATAATCAGATTGAGATGTGATTTTTGACTATTTTGAGAATTTTGAATTTATTTATATTGAATATTCTATTGGACAGTAAGAATATTGTATTTGTGAATTTTGGTGAATTAGACATAAATTTTGGAAAAAATTATAGAAAATAAGAAAAGACATCAAATGAAGATTTGGAGATAGTTGAATTGTAAAGATGATGTTCAAGGGAGTTAGTTCAAAAGAAACTAAGTTAGAGCTTGATATGAGGGAAGTGACAAATATCTCTTAGGCTGTGTACTTTGTTAAGATGTAGGTTACTGTTTCTGACTGTTATAAAGTTAAGTTATATGTCTAGATTTATTCTTGATTGTCATCTTCTTCAAATGTTCTTCCCGCATACAGAGTTTTCTATCTAACCCCTTCTAAGAGATTTCTTTGTTTTTCCTTTCCTACACCTAACCCACCTTGCTATTTGTGTCTTCTATCCTAAGAAAAATTAAAAGCTGGCCATTGTACACAGTGAAATACGTAAATTGCATGGAGTTTAGTGCTTGAAGATTTTGGAGTTTTAGACAGGTAAGTAGTGAATAAATACTTTAGAGTTGGTGATTTATGAAAGAAAGTTAAGGAGTTACTGTCATCTGCATGGAAAGTGACATTTAAGAGTTTAATCATAAATATTGGGTGGTTGGTAGGAAATAAATTCAGTATAGTGTTAAATTAGTTTTTGAATTTTTTTTTGGTGTTTTGTTGATGTAAAACATTGAAAGTTGAAAATCTGGAAGATGTTCACTAAATATGCTTCAGTCTTTTAGCCATAACGTTTTCCCTAGTGATCCAAACGAGATGATTCTTGATTTGGATTAACCTAGAAATATAGATCTACATTTCGTATGAAGATATCAAATTTCAATTCTATCTTTAGGAGTCTCAAAATTTATCATGAAGTGAGAACTAGGTCTAGTACCTTGGGAGCTGAATGTAAAAATTATGTTCCAACTTCGGGAGACAATCTGGATTAATCTAGATAGATTTTAGCAAAATTGTTTTCTTGTTAATTGTAGATGATCTTTCCAACTTTCTGACGATATAAAGTTTGTAAATTTTGAATATCGGAGTTGAGAGATACGAGCATTACAAGTTGCAAAGTTTGCTTCGTCTTAGCATGACGTCAGCATCGTCTTAGTTTTGCTTCTTAGTATGATGTTAGCATTGTCTTAGTTTTACGTCTTAGTATGATGTCAGCATCGTCTTAGTATAACGTCAGCATCGTCTTAGTTTTACGTCTTAATATGACGTCAGCATCGTCTTAGTTTTACGTCTTAATATGACGTCAGCATCGTCTTAGTTTTACGTCTTAATATGACATTAGTATCGTCTTAGTATGATGTCAGCATCGTCTTAGTTTTGCATCTTAGTATGACGTCAGCATCGTCTTAGTATGACGTCAGCATCGTCTTAGTTTTGCGTCTTAGTATGACGTCAGCATCGTCTTAGTTTGACTTTTTGCGTCTTAGTTTGACCGTCTTAGTTTGCCCTTTTTTGCATCATCTTAGTTTGTATCGTCATTTTCTATCCTATTTTTGATCCTTTTAGAGGTAGAATCTCACTTTGTAGTCTTCACGAAAGTTGTATTTCTAGAAGTCTTCTTTCAAACTAACTAAAAACGAAGTCAATCTGACGTCTGTAACAAACGTTATGGCATTTGCGCCAAAACATGTACAATTTGAGTAAAGACATGAACATGTTAGATTCTTTTGGCCATAACTTCCTCTCTAGACATCCAAATGACCTGATTCTTAAACCATTGGACTCATAAGACATATATATACATCTCTACCAAAAATCATAGTGCTCTGAATGAAATTGAGAAATATTGAGTGAAAAAGTGGAACGGATATAGTGAGTGTATTCTTAAATAGTATGAACTGAGGTTATTCTACTAAATATACTTTAGAATTTTGATGATATCTTGATCTGTAGAGCTCCAAATCAGATGATTTCTAATTTTAAGTAAACTAGAGACATAGGGCTACAATTAATGTGAAGAATAAAATTCTAAATCAGACTTTAAGAGTTTCAATTTTTGTATGGAATTTAAGTATAGGGTACTGACTTAAAACAAAAGCAGTCCGAAAATATTTTGAGTATAACTTTCACGTTTCTGAACCAAATTGGGTGATTTTGGTGTCAATGGAAAGATAAGACATAGAGGAATACTTTTCTAGAAGAGAGTATGACCCAATTACTTCAGCTTCACTTTCTGATTTAATGTGAATAGTAGACCCAAAAGGGGGTGACTTGGAAAAACAAATATGAGTTTTGATATGAGAATGATCTTGTGATAAAATGGGTGGATTGATACCCGGGGTTGTCATGAACATGCATTGTATATGTTTCATTGCATTCATGTGCATTATTAAACACCTATGAATGTACAGATTGTGATATATGTGTATATTATTTGTTATAGAGAAGCAATTAGAACGTCAACCTTCAGACGTTGCTGGATCTTCCAGGCGGTAGCTTCGGGAGCAACTTGTGAGTCAACCTAGATGTTTTCCTAGCATTGATTTGTTCTGAATGGATTGATTTGTTTAAACTTCTATATTACTGAAAATTTGTGATCTAATTCTGAGTTCCGGACTTGAAGTCCGAGCAATATAATATTTGGGCATGTATTGGAAGTACTTTGATCTATTGTGAAATTCTGTATGTTATGTGATTTCTCAACGAAAGTTGAATGCCACACTTAGGTCCAATAAATGTAAGTTTCTGATTTATCATCATATGTGATATGACATGATCAGTATGTGATGCATTTCACAAAATGCATGCTCAGATAAAGACGTTGTGACTTGAGTAGCCAGTTTGAAGCGCTTCCATGTAGAGCTTTGCTCCGTGAACTCTGATTCTGTACGTAGAGCTACACTTCGTGAACTCTGTTCTGACTGAGCCCTATGGGCCAGTATTTGTGTAAGTGATTGGCACTCAATCATAAAAATAAGAATGAACACGAGTCTCATGCATATAGTATTATAAGACTAAAGATCATGAGTGGTTTGCAAGGTGATATTGAATGACTATGTGACATGCCATCTTATGTGAGTATCTGGACAATACATGTATGCTTAAAAATGATTAATTTATGTAATAAGAGATATATGTATAAGATCCGGTGAATTCATCAATGATGGTTCACTTATTGAGTTCGCAAAACTCATCAAAATTGCAACGTTGTCTTTTCAGGACAGAGAGAAGACTCTAGCTACTGAAGGAGGCTCTACTGCCGTGTAGTTTTGTGTTTTGACAAGAGAAGTCATAGCTCAAAGGTCGGTCAACTGGGATTTTTGGGTGACGTAGATAGATTTGATGTATTTTCCTCTTTCATGTAGTACTCTTGTATTAGATTTTGTGAATGTACATATAGAATTTATTGAAAGACACAATGTAGGCATTCGGTGTTTACGAAAGGAAATGAAAAAAAAAGGGTTAGTTTTTAAATATAGTTGATTTCATATTATGCTTTACAAGCGATTATAATACCATGCCATGTAAAGTGAGTGTAGCGATCGAGCGTAGCGTGCCCTTATCCTAGGGTATGTACCGGAACGACCTCCGGGCGTCCCGGTGTGTATCCTTTAATAAGGGGGCGCTACAGAACCACTATGATCACTATTATTCGCAATGATAATGATCAGGAAATATTTTCATCACACAATTTTTAAAATAATTTTAACGAGAAATCTTTTCATCATATAAATTTTAAATCTTTTTGACTAAAACTTATTGCTAATATAAGCCCAACTATTCAATGTCGATTAAATATCATCACAAATAAACTTACACTTATGGTCAATATTATTTAAAATTATTGTCATTGAAAATATTTTTCACCTTTAAATATTTTAATTTTTGTGATAAAAATGTTATGACTATTATTGAAAATATTGCAATAAGTAAAAATTAGCAATATAAATTATTTATTTTTTCTTAGATTAACCTATGTAAATATTGTAACAAAATTTTTTTAGCATTTTAATAGATGTTTAGCAAACATAATTAAATTTAATATTACATTGGAAAGATATCATAATAAAAGAGATTAAAACTAAAATATTATATTAAAGTGTCAAGTAGAAGTCTGAATCAATCTAAAATCCATAAATAATTTCAAAATAAATGTTCAATTATAATCGTCATCTTCATTAGCCTCATCTTCACTTACTGGATTTATTTCATCATCATTAATAAAAGTACACTTAAAAATATTAAGACAATTTTTGGTAAAAGAACTTGCTTTCCCTCAGACAAGTCAAACAAAAAGAGTAGATCATTCGACCTTTGTCGAGATCATGTCCCTCTATTTAAGAAGCTCTTCTTTAGAAATGCTGAATCAATTTCATCATCTTCTTCAACACCTACAGGATTTCCTTCAACAGTTGTTATGGCCAAGTCAGATCTATTCAATGGTACCATATCATTATCCTCCTCTAAATTAGTTCTACGAAATGTAAAACCAAACTCTTCATTTTCTTGGCATGGCTCATCTACACCTTCATCAGGCAACTCATACAAATCACACGGTCTTGTCAGTTAGGCTCTTTAATGTCTCTTACATAATAAACTTGCTCAGCTTGTGAAGTTAAATCATATGGTATATTGGTGTTCAACTTACTGTAATATTGATCACAGGAAACCAAAATTTGTCAACTTTATATCCACCTTTATGATACACACCCCACCAGTTAGCCTTAAATAAAATAACCCTATTTCCTTAGAATAATTTAATTGTATGATATCTACTAATACAACAAAATAATCCAAGTTTTGTGTTATTAGGCTCCGAGCAGCCTAAGCCCTAGTCTAGGTAGCTTGAGCCCGAGGCCTTACCTATTAAGTGCAACAATAAGGGGCACTAGATACCTGTGCTAAACCTATGCAATGATGCTTGCTTAATATAAATTATAATTTACAGTTGTCATGTTTTTAAATGCGTAAACTATCGAACGTATGAATATTCTAAAAATTATGTGTTCTTAATACAACTCAAAGGATGTAAAGTTCATCAGGTCTTCTCAAGAAAACACAAAAAAGGACTTGTTTAGTCTTATAAATGTTAAAAAATCAGTGTAAGATTCGATCCCGAGCATAATATAATAAATACAAAAATTTTATTTCATTTTTTAAAAGTTAAGACCACTTTAAATTTTATATCATGATTAATACATGAACACAATAAAACATTAGTAATAAATTCGTACCTTATTGTATAACTTGATTCTTTTCTTGAAGTTTTCCTCAAACTATTGCTAAACTTGATTCATCACAACCATTATAGTTATATATGTGTTTGGCATCTATCGTTATCCATACTAACATGTTGAAAGACTCCAAAAGTGATGTAAAAAGGGTTAGCTAAGAAGTGTTAACTCTATTAGAGCCTAAACCTATTTATAATAGAGTTTAGACCTTTTGGCAATTTAATTAAAATAAAATTTTAATTTCAATTAAACTTTAATTAAAAATAAAATTAAGTATAACTAAATACTAATTGAGCCCAAATAAGATTTATCATATCATATTGATCCTTATTTATTAAATTTCTCATAATTAATTTTAAAATTTCTCAAACTTTACAAATAAATCTAACTTGATTATATTACATTCTATCTTTTCAACTGTTTTTTATGTGTAACTCAATAGGTTCTTAAATATGTTGGCAATAGATATAAATATAGTCCAGGGTCATATTTAAGATTAGATAAATTAAACACTTTTTATTTATTTTCAATTTTATTAAATAATTTATATCCATATAATGTTATGATTAGACATAGAGCATAAAAAATAATGTCTATTATATTTAAGTCCAATCATATTAGTTCCCACCTTTAGTAATTGATTCTATTATTGATCTTTGAAAATTATTTTTAAAGTGTTATAGTACCTTGGCCAAATATTTTTTAAATCAATACTAATTAAGATCAACAAAACATTTCTAATCACTTTAGGGTGATGAATCATACATTGATCACTTAACTATCTCTATATAGTTTATATTATATCTAATATCTACTGATTGAGCTACCATTACTTAGGATATGACACATGTAGCATCAAAAACATAACAATCCTTATATAAGATATTTTAAAGAACTCAAATTAAAAGATTACTTATACAGTTATCATAGTGAGAATTTTCACATATATACAAATAATGTTCAAAATGTAAATCTTAAATCAAGTCAAAAACACTTAAATGTATAAGTATCTCCATATTTTATTTTATGAGATCAACTACCTCCTTCATAAGAAAGAAATATAAAACGTACTGGTCCTTTCATGCATTAATAATGTATAATCTCAATAAGATAATAACTTAGAATGATTTAGAAATAATATATGAATGCAATATTAATCTCATAATTATGATCTCATCATAATTTTATTTGTAATATATATTTATCCTATGAACTTTATCATATACATTTGAATATATATAAGATAAATAATTATTTTAAATAATTATGTCACTAAACTACAACCAACTGACTCACTATGGGGCATAAACCAATTACCTGTCACTTTCACTACTAATCATTAAAGTATTTTATACCATATCACCATAAGACGATCAAGTTATTGTTGGTACAGTGGTTTGATGAGAGAATTCTACAAGATTCTTTATAATGAGCACTTGTTTAGATCTTACAACTTTCATCTTAATTATCATCATAATTAAAAAACTATCAAAATATATACTTTACATGCTCAAGGACTCTAATGTTCCACAGTATATCACTACATGAATAATGCAAGGAACTCTATCAAGTTCATCAAAGAACTTATTGATCCAAATAATCTTCACTAAATAAAAAAGGTATTATGACTTAATTAGCACTCAATGCTATATTGGAACCTTTCCAATTCTCAGAATAATAGTTCTAAGTAAAAAATATTTTAATAAGAATTTACTTCTAAAGTAATATCCATATAAATTTGAACTTAAATATAAACTCATTATAGTATAATAGATATCTTAATACTTCAAAAGTATCATATATATCAAATACTAAATATCTTAGTTCATTATCTATATGCATAGACTAGAATAGGCACACAACTTTCATATCTATCTCTATAGATCTAATTCTCATAATTAACTTGTTATATTTCCAAATCTAATAAGAATTGTTCTTGGACTATCATATACTCAATAATTGAAAATATAAACAGTATATGCCTACACACTTCCTTTAAAAAGTATAGCTATACTCCCAGTAACTTTCTTGTAGACATTACAAATTCATAGTCATCTCCAAAACAAACTCTTTGGATTCATCATGAAAGTGAATATTTCAGTATATTGTAATCTTTCAACTATATATCAAATGTATCAATAAAGACATTAGTTTCAATTGGATATATTATCTTAAAATTTGAACTTTTGAAACTTCATCTTACTCCCACTAATAATTTTGAGAAACATTGTCCAATTAGTATATATTGAAACAAACAATTTGTTTAACATATTTGTAAGATTATATTTAACCTTTTAGATGCTTCATAATTTTCAAATATCCAATTTACTTCTAAACTTATTTGAAAAATATATGCTTCAGCTAAGCATCACATCCTAAAATTATTAACTTTGACTCTTTCAAAGTCTTAGCATCCACTATCTAATATCGAATTTTATTAATTGATTTAATTGGAGATATTTAACGTAAATTGTTGTATTAGGAATAACTATATAAGAAATAAATATTGCATCATGCAATATTTCATATTGTATTTATCTTTTACACAAATTCATGCCATTATGAAATTTAGTGGAGGCATTCTTCAAACAGCATCATTCCATATAGATAATTAAAATTGTAAATCTCACTGTAGCAATCTCTTCAAAGTGTTTCAATATTCTCAATGTTTAATTTATCCTTAGATTTAAATAATTTAATCTTTTGAAAATTTTAAATATATATGACCATATTATATAAGGTCATTAGCAAATTTAATGAAATACAAGTATTCATCTTTTTATGAATTGTTATTATATCCGACACATTACATGTATAAAAAAAAATGATTTGATATTATCATCATCCTTGCATAAAGGTTAATTTGGTTATTCTTCAACCTAAGAAGTTTTACTAGTTTCATATGATTCATATCAAAAGAAAACATGTATTATAGTATAAAACTTTACGATTCTTAGATTGATTTAACAAATATAGCATAATAGGATTGTCTCGGTTAACTTAACTTTATATTGTTGCCACTTATGTTAAGTATAAGTCTTCCTTGATTCGATACTAACAAATTATTTGTATAAACATAGATTAACTACTTTTTACTTAATAATCTATTTCTTACCATGCTTTGAACATTGTAATAATATTGAATCTAAATTCATTATCAAATGCTAAAAAATATGGATTAAAAAATATACATCTCTATCACATCATGTATTGGAAAGGAAATTCATATAATCATTTTTCTTTTATTAATAATTATTATCATACTATTGCAAAAACCTTCAATTGATGTCTATGTTTATGCTTTTAATAGGCTAAAATTGAGTGAAATGATTCCATCAAATTACTATTTCTTTTAGCTTTACTTTATAAACCTCTTGTATCATGTTATCATGGTGTTAACATATACTTTCCATAATGTCATTAAAATTTATGAGACTTTAATCAACTCAAATTTTCATTATATTTTGTCATCTATATGATAGTAATATATCTCTAAAACATTGTTATCAAAGTCTTAAGCCAATTGAACCAACTAATTTTTCAGTTCAGTTTATTTTATTAACCTTATTATTAAAAATTAACGTGTTTATTAAGTAACAAACCATTTTTCATAATCTAACCAATAAATCAATTGGCTTTCATTTAACAATTTCCTTCTTCAATTAAACTTTGACTTCTTCAATGGGCAAGGATAGTCTGCTTCATCAGTCTTATTTCAAAATTTTCAATTTTGTTCAACCTTTACTATATACTATTTTTATACCGCTCTAATAAAAGACTAAACCTTAAACATTTATCTTATTGGTTTAATTTTTAATTTGATTCTTAAAATATTGTATAATAGACACACAATATATATAAAATAGGTATTAGATGGTATTCATTATTACGGAGGGGGGTCTATACAATAAGAAGCACTATAAACTTCCTTTTTTCTTCACATTGATAAATTCTTAAAACCTCTCAACTGAAACAAAATCAACATATGCAACATGTAATTTTTGAATTTTATAATGGAAACAAGTAGTGTTTGGAAACTTTTTATGTTAACAAGATTTGAGATAAAGGTGTGGTTGAGGATATGATCTTTTGTAAAAATTAAAGATTAAAATAAGAGCTGACGACACAAGCATGTTGATCTAATAGAAGTGTCTCCATTGAAAACTCAATTTGGAAGATGACATGTCTTGTGTTTAGAGAAGGTAGAAGGATTCACAGTGAAGGATTCACAGTGTGGGATACTCTCGCCCCAAAGCTCATGTCATATTCTAGAAAGTGATGGTAAAATTCAGAGTCTAAAATATGGTAGTATTCTAGGTCATGTATACAATAGTCAATCTTATTTATAAACATATTTTTGAAATATTTCAACCATAAAAAGTTCCATAACTTATTAGAGTCATGTTTAAATTAGGTTCAATGAAGAGTTATTTGAATAAAATCTTACCAGTTACAGTTTGCATATAAATATATTGTTGCAAACCTAGTATATTGTAACCATCATTATAATTAATTCAATAGTAAATTATTCACTCTTGGCTCCTAATGAAGTAGGCACAACCAATTGGTTGAACTTCGTTAAAGTAAATTTTTTATTATTATTTTCTTTTATACTATTATACTCTTGTTAAACATACATATTTTCTCTATAAGGGGTTTTAAAATATAGTTGAAGCAATAATGACTTTAGTTGCAATATTTAAAATAAATAATTTTAATGGAATTGAGAACTTCAAATTATGGTAATAGAGAGTCAAGGATTTGTTGGCACAATATCGCATGTTAAACATGATATGGGAGAATAAGTTCAAAGATATGTATGAGCTCAACCTAGAGGAGTTATAGATGTGAATAGTTGGAACCATCCCATTATGTCTAACAAACAAGGTCATGTACTATGTTATAGAGATTGCATCCCTATAAAGATATAAAAGAAATTGGAGAGCTAATAAAAGTCTTTTACAAACAAGTTGTATATGAAGTAGGTAGTATTTAAAGTAAAGAAACAAGGTTACATATCATGTCATAAAGATTTCCTCCTACAGAGATGTAAAAGAAATTGGACAGTTGACAAAAGTCTCTTATAAACAAGTTATATATGAAGTACAAACTATACAACTAAAAAATGCAGGAGGGAACACGATTGGAATAGCATATCAATGTATTCAACTATATAGTCTATGATTTGTTGAGACTCAAGGTGATTATTGCAGATGATGATAAAGTACTTATTCTATTTTGTTCTTTACCTTGTTTTTGTGAAGATCTAGTAATCATACTCATATTGGATAAAGAGACAGTTAGGTAGGAAGGGCAAAGAGATATTTAGGTAGGAAGGACATCACTATGGTATTATTAGACACAATCAGTAGAGACTCAACACCGATAAAAGCTCTCAAGTTGAGAGGATGTACATAAGGAGAAATAAGGAGGTTATGTGAGAAAGCAGAGAAAAGATAGATTATCTAATGGAGATCTAAAACTGAAAGTTGAAAAGTCATTTTAATGATATAACTATGAACAAACTACAGATATCAAGAGGGATCATCCAAACTATAGGTAGCGTTAGAAATATTTTTCATTTTCATCTTGTCCACTTCAAAACGCATGGATTTAAGACATAGGAAACTCACATTTTATGACACCAAACAGGGATTAGTTTGTACTATATACATAAGGAAACTTTGACACTATCTAGTTAGAGGATAATAAAATTTGTAAAATCATCAAAATAGGACAAATTAGCATAAAGGTATTTAATAATCTTATTAGGAAGTTGTATGATGTGCAACATATATCATATTTGAGGAAGAACTATTTCTTTGAGTACTTTAAATGTAAACAATTTTATCTAAAAAATCAATAGGGATAATGTTAACATGGTAAAGAGTGCATTGACTATGATGAAAGGACCAAGACTAGTGGTAGGCATCAACAAACTAATGGAGAGCATAGTTACAGGTGAATAGTGTAACATCCCATCACCGATGGGAAGGGTAAATTGGTCATTTGGGATGAGTTAGGAGTTTAGAAACATATCTCGGCATGTTCATACATTAGATGGCCTCTAAATATATATGAATGATAATTTTTTCACATGCACATGATTGTACATGCATTTATGACATTTCCCGGTATATGTGCCTAAATGTGAATTCGTTGTGAAAAATGTGGTTTCTGTGTTTGAAAATTTATTTGGAGTGAATTGTTATGTGTTTTCTATTTTTGGGAAAATTTAGAAATTTTTCTGAAAATTTTCGGGGAGAATTTTCGGACCGCAAAAATTGCCAAGTGGCGGACTGATTGGTTTCCGATACCGAAAATTACTGCCCAATGGCACTGGAATATTGGATAAATGATTTTTGGGGTTGTTATTAGAGCCATTAGCATTAGATGGATTAAAGATTAATTTGTATTAAGGTTCTTTTATTAATAGTATTAATTGATTTTTTTGTCTTTTTCTCCATTAAATGACAAGTGTCCTCATTCATTTAATGTTCTTGTCTTGTTCCATTCCTTCTTTTACGACACTTTAAGTTGAGGAAGAGTAAAAACAAAGGTGATTTAAGTGCTTTCCTTCTCCTCCATCCGAAATTCTTCTTCCTCCTACTCTCTTCTTCGTTTGTCTTCTCCTCTTGTTATTGCTCACAAAACTCTTTTAGCTTAATTGTTCCTCTTCACTTGTACACATATTCAAGCCTAAGTTTTCTACCTCCCTAGATATGGTGATTGTCGTGTGAGAGAAGGGAAGGAGGGGATTTGTTGAGTTAGTGGAAGATTGAAGAGTTAAAGCTTGTTTAGGTGAGAATTTTGTATTGTGTTCTTTAATTGGTAGTTAGAAGCATTTATTGTGATTAATTGTGAATTAATTTCATGAAGCTTATGGTTTGATTGTATGGGTATGTTGCTTCTTTGATTGATTGATGATTGGTAAAAGATGAATGATTAACATGTTTTGGATTGGTTTTGGATTGTTTTGATGTTTGAATGATGTTAGATGAGTGGTAAATTCAAGTAAGAAGATTGTGTGTTGTGTGCTGCCAAATTGTGACTATTTATTCAAGTGAATGTCTAGATGAACTTGTGGCTGAATTAGAGACTAAATGGAATGCTTATTGATGTAAGAATGGTGTTGGAATGAAAGGAGTAGAGTTAGATATGAAATCTGGAAAATTTTACCTTGTGTAGGTTTCAGATTTTTGCTCATAACTTTTGCTATGGTTGTGCTATTGAGATGAGCTTTGGCTTGTATTAAACTTAAGAAGTATGGCTAGAATTCTTATGAAGGAAGTTCTGCCCAATTGTGGTTTGAAGGGTTTCGAATTTGGCTTTGAAAGTTAGAAATATGTGCAGGGTGAACAGTGGTGTTTATAACATTGACTGATTTGTGACCAGAACTTTGGGAATTTTTCTAGGCTAAAGTAGACTGATTTTGTGAAATTGGTCTTCATGAAAGTTGAAGATTTACTTGTTAGCTTTCTAACGCCACTAAGTATGAATTTTTTCGAGTTGTAGGTTGAAAGTTATGATTTGTTAATGTTCAGGTGGTAATTCAGACCAAAATGTGTTTTGTGTGCAAATGGCTCTAAGTGTATAGGTTTTGTGATTTCTGTGTTCTGAAGCTAATTTTGGACTGTTATGGTTCAAATTGGCTCAAGTGATCTTCTGGAAAGTTGTAGAGGATTGTTGTAGCTTTCTAATGAGGTATAATATGTTAATTGTGGATATAAGGATGGTAAGTTATGCATTTTTAAAGTTTTGATATGGTTTAGGTCATGTGCTGTTTTAACACTCCTTAACAGGGCAGCCACATTAATGGGTGAATTTGACCTAGTTA
>JAOSBK010070672.1:0-14768 GCA_027568895.1 Erythroxylum shatona
AACTTAAGAAACTCTAGGAAGAACTTAAGTAAGGGATTACTAAGTGATGTCTAGAGTGGATAGATTAATTCACCTTTAGGAGAAGGGGATTAATTACTCTTAAAATTCACCTACAAGGTTAGGATTTTTTATTTGTAGAGGATAGCTAATTCAATATTAAGGTAGGCAAAAATATCATTCCCTTAGAGAAAGTCATTCCCTATTATCATTAATACTTTTAATTAGTCAATTGTTGCACTCTTTTCTTAAGTAGATATTGCATAAATTTGCCATATTCATAGTTATTTTGGTTACATTGACTCGGGTAGTTACTTAGAAATCTTTTTGAGTCTTTATTAATTCTTTACATTGCTTTTAATTTCCCAAAATTTCACTAAACCCGATTTCAAACACTATTTGTTAGCACAAATTTGAACTTTCTCATAATCCTTGTGGGCATGAATCAGTTCTTACCGATTTATTACTCACTTCGACAACCGTGCACTTGCAGTTTATAAATAAGTTTGCCGTTACTGGGGATTAATGTTTAAATATTTGTTTCTATAGCTAGTTTGATATTTACTTGTTGGTTTTCTTTTTATCCTTAGAGTAACTTATTTGTTTTTTTCTTTTTGCATTTTCATTTTCTTGCGCAGCTTATGTGTAAGAGGATTATATGCCCTGAGCCACTAGAGGGCAAGAAAGACAGTTTGACCCAAAATTGAAAAGAATAGTAAAGTCAATTCCTTTGAAAAAGAAAATGGAAAATCAAGTAGACAAGCTTTAAAGATTTCAAAGAGAGAGAGATATAATGGCTCTAAAGATTAGCTCAGTTAGAGGTCAGACTTGGTGTAGCTAATTTGAATGGAGGAAATGGAAGAGGAGATAATGGAAATGAACAGGAACAATTACAATAACATCCTATCAGGGGATATTTCCATCCTATAGTGGTAGACAATTATCATTGTATTCAAAGATCTAATATTCATGCTCAAAATTTTCAAATTTCACCTGGACTCATCAATTTGGTTCAACAAATCATTTTGGAGGCGCACCAATGGAGGATCCAAATGATCACCTTGCAAGCTTCTTAGAATTATGTGACACTATCAAGACTGAAGGGGCCACGCAAAAATGACATAAGGCTCACTTTACTCTTATTCTCTCTTCGAGATAAAGCAAAGAATTTGCTTCATTCAATTTCTACTGATAGAATGCGAAATTGGCAAGTGGTAGCACAATAATTCTTGATGAACTTTTTCACCTGTTAAAGCTGCGATGTTAAGAATCGCGATCAGTATGTTTAGATAGCATGAATTGGAACCATTGCATAAAGCTTGGGAGAGGTATAAAGACCTTTTGAGAAAGTGTACACATATACATATAATGGATATTAAGAGTGTGTACAAGTGGAAATGTTCTACAACGGGCTGAATAACCAAACTTGAACCATTGTGGATGTAATAACGGTGGTACTCTGATGAGAAAAAAATCTCAAGAAGCATGTGCATTGCTAGAAGATATAGCTTCAAATAGCTATCAGTGGCCCTCATAGAGAAATTATGGAAAGAGAGGAATTTTAGAAGTGGACCAAGTGACTCAGTTATCTGCTCAATTGGTTGCCCTATCGAATTAATTTTGAAAAATAATGTCAAACGAAAGACAAAATGAATAGGTGTCAACTACTAGTCAATCATTCTACACCATTGATGAGGGGGTGGAACAAGCCCAATTTGTTAAAAAAAAGAAACTTGGTATTTAAGTCACAACTAATGGGAAATCAATAAGGTCAAGGCTATAACTCTAAGGAGCAATATAACTATGGTATTCAAAGGAACATGCCTCACCCACCTAGATATAGACCACCATCGGTGGAACGGAGACCCTCCTTGGAAGAAATGATTGGCACTTTTGTAACTGAAACAAGGAGCCATTTCCACAACAACAAGAAGGAGTTGGATGAGCTAAAGATGCAAGTAACTAGTATTGGGACTTCAGTGAAGGGTTTAGAAGTTCAAATGGGACAACTTGTAAATGTTGTTAGGAATTTGACTCAGAGGACATTTATAAGTAATACTAAAATAACTTGAGAGAGCAGTGCAAAGCCATCACTCTTCAAAATGGAAAAGAATTGGAAGAAGTGAAACCTAAAGAACAGAGCTCCACTCAATCTAATCAAAACAAAAGAAAGAATACTTGTGAAGAAGCAAGTGCACCGACATAAAAAAACAAAAATCATCCCCAAGCTACCATATCCTCAAAGATTTCAGTGGAAAAAATTAATAATCAATTTCGTAAAATTCCTTGAAGTCTTTACGAAACTTTAGACCAACATTCCCATTATTAAAGCTATTAAGTAAGTATCAAATTACACAAAATTCATCAAGAAAATTGTTACCAAAAAAAGGATATTTAGAGATTATGAGACAATATTGATGACCAAGGCGTGTAGTGCAGTCTTGCAAAGAAAGTTACTGCGAAAATTAAAGGATTTGGGAAGCTTCACAATTCTGTGTGAGATCAACAACACATATTTTGGCAAAGTGCTTTGGGATTTGAGGGCAAGCATAAATCTCATGCCTCTTTCTATCTTCCAAAAGCTAGGATTAGGGGAAGTCCAGCCATCAACAATTTGCCTCCAACTAGCCGACCATTCTCTCACTTATCCTCGATGTATTGTAGAAGATGTTCTTGTTCATATAGATAAACTTATTCTCCCTACAAACTTTGTGGTGCTTAACATGGTAGAAGATAAAGAGATTCCAATCATAGTTAGGCGACCATTCTTAGCTACTAGAGGTGCAGTGATTGATGTGCAACAAGAGGATCAAACCTTGCATGTAAATGGTAAGAAGGTGAGGTTCAACAAATACAGATCACTCAAGCATCCAAGTGATACACCGACTTGTAACTGAGTGGATGTCATTTCTTCTTGTGGGTAACATCTTTTCCTTCCCTTATATCTAAAGACCCATTATTGACATGTTTGGAAGATATGTTTAGAAAGATGCTATGGATGATGATGATGCTTGTGTTATGATGGTATTGGATTCTTTTGAATGCTTGAAAATTTTTGATCAAACTAAGCCTTTGCTTCCTGTGACTAATGTTGATGTTGTTATTGAAGTGAAAGATATGCACCCTTCGATTGATTTGAAACCCTTGCCTAAAACTTTGAAATACGCATTCGTGGGTGCTAATCAAACTTTCCCTGTCATTATTTCATCCTCATTAACTCCTTTAGAAGAAGAAAATTTGTTTAGGGTGTTAAGGGAGCTAAAAAATGCATTGGGTTGGTCAATTTTAGACATTAAGGGAATTAGTCCTTCAATGGTAATGCATAAAATTCTTATAGAGGACTCATTCACTGCTAACATTGAACCCCAAAGAAGATTGAACCCAACAATCAAGGGGGTGGTTAGGAATGAAATTCAGAAGTGGCTTAAGGCTAGAATCATTTACCCGATTTCTGATAGTTCATAGGTTAGTCCTACTCAGGTTGTTCCTAAAAGAGGTGGATTCACTATAGTTAAAGATAATAACAACGAGACTTTTTCCACTAGGGCAATCACTAGATGGAGGGTCTGTATGTATTATAGGAAGTTAAACAAAGCCACTAGGGAGGACCATTTTCCTTGCCATTCATAGATCAGATGTTGGACAGACTTATTGGACATGCATTTTACTATTTTTTAATTCGGTACTCGGGATATAACCAAATAACCATAGCACCTGAAGATCAAGAAAAGACCACATTAACTTGTCCTTTTGGCATATCTGCATTTAGGCGCATACCTTTTGATCTTTGCAATGGTCCTGCTACATTTCAGAGCTACATAATGGCTATCTTTTTTGATATGGTTGAGAATTTTATGGAGATCTTTATGGATGATTTTTCTATTTTCGGTTATTCTTTTGATAAGTGCTTACATAATTTGTTTCTAATGTTGAAAAGATGTCAGGATACTAACTTCGTGCTTTATTGGGAGAAATGTCATTTTATGGTGAGGGAAGGAATTATATTGGGTCACAAAGTGTTTTCCCATGGCATTGAAGTTGATCGAGCCAAAATAGTAATTATTGGAAAGCTTCCTCCACTGAAAAATGTAAAGGGTATCTGTAGTTTCCTTAGACATGTAGGGTTTTACTAAAGATTCATCAAAGACTTCTCCAAGATCGCCAAACCCCTTTGCAATCTCTTGGAGAAGGATGTAAAATTTGAATTAAATGAGAAATGCTCTAAGGCTTTTTAGTTGATCAAGAAAATTTTAATTTTAGCTTTTGTGATGGTCACACCTGATTGGCGTCAACTATTTGAAATTATGTATGATGTGAGTGACTTTGCAGTAGGAGGAGCTTTAGGCCAAAGGAGAGAGAAAGTGTTTAGGGTTATCTACTACTCTAGCTAGAATTTGGATGATGCCCAAAAAAATTATACTACTACAGAAAAGGAAATGCTAGCAGTTGTGTTTGCTTTGCACAAGTTTTGGTCATATGTCATTGGGTATAAGCTCGTGGTTTTCACAGATTATACGACAATCTGATATTTGTTTGCAAAAAAAGACGTCAAGCTGCAACTCATTCGATGGGTGTTGCTTTTGCAAGAGCTTGATATGGAGATTAAGGACAAAAGGGGACAAAAAATGCATTTGTCTACCATTTATCTCGATTATAGCTTGAGGAATCAAAGCCACGAATACCTATCTAAGAGACTTTTACAGATGAGCAATTATTCAGAGTTAACGGAAAGCTTCCATGGTTTGCTGATGTGGTGAATTATTTAGCTACTGGTTTGATTCCCCCATATTTAAATCTATCTCAAATGAAAAAGTTCTTATTTTATGCAAAAATTTATCTATGGGATGAGCCTTTATTATTCAAGAGAGGTGCCGATCAAGTGATTCGAAGATGTATCCTGGAAGATGAAGTCCAAGCAATTTTGGAGCATTGTCATTCATCACCATATTGAGGTCACTTTGACCCAGCAACAACAATAACAAAAGTTCTCCAACTTGGTTTCTATTGGCCTACATTTCATAAGGATTATGGTTTCACTAAGATGTGTGACTGATGTCAACAAATGGGTAATATCCCATGATGACATGAGCTTCCTTTGACCAATATTTTTGAGGTAAAACTCTTTGATTTGTGGGGTATCGACTTTATGAGAACATTCCCCAAATCTTGTGGACAAGCCTATATCTTTTTAGCAGTGGACTATGTATCAAAATGGGTTGAAGTCATAGTTTCACCAACAAACGATGCCAAGGTTATTCTCAAATTTCTCAAGAAAAACATTTTCACAAGATTTGACACTACAAGGACCATTATTAGTGATAAAGGTACCCATTTTTTCAACAAGCTTCTGGGTAATATTTTAACCAAATATGGAGTTTAACACAAGGTTGCTTTACCTTACCATCCACAGTCAAATGGATAAATCGAGAGATTAAGGACATTCTTAAGAAGACAGTAAACCCTAATCAGAATGACTGGGCTCTTAAGCTTGATGATACCATTTGGGCATATAGGACGACCTTTAAGACTCCAATTAGCATGTCTCTATATCGTTTGGGTTTTATAAAAGCTTGTTATCTTTCGGTGGAGTTGAAACACAAGGCTTATTGGGCAATTAGGAAGTTAAATCTTGATTAGAAAAAATTGGTCTCTTCAGTTGTGTGAAATGAAAGAATTTCAAAATGAAGCATATGAGAACTCCAAAATCTACAAGGAGAAAACTAAGAAATGGCATGACTTATGAAAAATGTTACCTCCTATGGCGCAATTGAAGTTGAGGGAAGTGATGGAAGAACTTTCAAAGTGAATGGGAAAAGATTGAAGAATTATTATGGTCAAGAGTTGAGAAACATTGCAAGCATTTCTCTCAGGGACTCGTGATCAAATGGCTACATCGAGCTATTGATGTTAAACATAATACTTGTTGAGAGGCACCCTAATCTTATCCTTTCATTTTAGTTCTTTGTTCTTTCAGTTTCTTTTTATTTCTTTCATTTGAGTTCCTTACTTGTTTTCTTTATCTATTTTTTTTTAGGAATGTAAGATTAGACTATGAATTTTGATTTCAAGTCGCTAAGCCTTCTATAATCCAGGGAGTCCTTACGTTCTCATTTCCTTACTTTTTTTTGGATATGGGGTATAATGTCACATTTAAGTATGGCGGTGGAACCAATTTTAAAATTTTTGCAATATTGCCCTTGAATTATGATGAAGGTTGAACCATGTCATTTTGTCATAGTAGTTGGATTGAGGATTGAGTTATGTGCTTGAATTTGAATTAGGCAGCTTGAGTGGAAGGTGAATCATAAGGATTGATTGAAGTAGTTATTTGCATAAACTCATTCAATTATTTGATACTTGAGTGATTAGGTAATGTATAAAATTTTGATGGATTTTCATATAAACACATGTGAAGTTTTGAGCCAACTTGAATTGATTTTATATTCATCTCATTGTTTTTTATTGTGTGTGATACTCCCTTAGGAAGATTACCTCTAGAACATGCAATGAATTGGTTTAAAACTATGAGATGCATGCTTTATGGAAACAATAAAGGCATTCTTTGTTTTAAACCTATTAGCTTAAATGACCCACCTCATACATTATCCCTCACCCCTCTTAAACCTTTATCCTTTTTGATTGAAAAATAAAAACTCAAAAACTCAAAACTCCACTAGCCTTTCTCAATCACAAGTATAACGAAGTGTTAAGTGTCCATTTGGTCTATAGTTTAGGACTTTTGACTTGTTATTTCGAGATATTTGCAGAGGTACTCCTACTTATATTTTATTGATTTATGCTACGTTTTTCTCTTTTTTAGTATAAAAATAAAAAAGAAGAAGAAAATAATTAAAAAAGAAAAAGAAAAAGAAGCAAAAATAGTAGCATTAGTTAGTGATGAGTAATGGCAGTCCGATGCATTCATTTGCATATCTCTGACGTTGTATTTAGTTGTTCCTTTTACTTAGTACCTTTTTAATGCTTGTGAATTAACCTATGACCTTTTTATCCTGCCATAACCCAAACCCCATTACAACCCTAAATAAAAGTCCTTTTGATCCATATTGTATTTTATGTAGTAGATAATTGGTGAATATGTATGCTTATGGTAGTGTAGTCTTTTAGAGGGAGTCTTGAGTGAAACACTGACTCTAAACACTTGACTGATTTGAGTGAAAACATGAGAAAAATCTATCTGAATTTTATATGTGCCTTTGATCAATGGTGTCTGCCTTTGACCTTGTTTATATGCATTGATGAAAAAATTATGATATGTGTAGTAGCTCAAAGCTTGAGTTTGTTGAAGTTTGAATGAAAGAACACACTCGATTTTCTTTGAAAAAGAATTGATGAACTTATATATATATATAGTTATTGTGTTTAAATTGCTTGATGACAAGCAATAGTTCAAGTGTGGGGGTATTTGATATAGATACTGATAGGCTATTATTTGATGCATTAATTTGATCAATTATGTAGTGCTTTGGGGTAGATATTTGCTAAATTACTATTTTTATATTATATTTGAATGTAGGAGTTGTTTTAGAGAAAAGAAGTCAAAAGTGGCTAAATTGAAAAACACACAACCCTCACATCACAACCATTGGTTTAGTATGTTTTGGACACATGAAGAAAACAAGAAACACATGAAGAAAACAAGACAGTAGCAAATTAAAGATTACACATATGTGAAACACATGCAAGCAAAGAGGAGGCTTCAGTGTTTTGGGAAGATAAAACATTGCGTTGTGTTGTGGAAGGGTTCAGCGTGTTTTGAGAACAAAAGGAGCATAAAACACATAGTAGAAAAAGCAAAGCGCAAAAGAGGGTTCAGTGTGTTTTCAAAGGCAGAAAGATAGGTAACGTAGGTATGGGTTTAGCATGGTTTGAAGAAAAGAAATATAACAGACGCCTCCACTTGATTCACAACAACGTACACCACACTTCCTCACAACTTCCATTCACGTAGGAAGATAGCCTCCATTCACTAGCCAACACGTAAGCTTCCACAAACATGTAAGCATCCTCTACTCACTCCTTACCAACGAAATCTCATTTCAAAGCCTGCCTTCACTCACAAACTGAAGCAGCAACTCAACACTCACCAACATAGCCTCCATCACCATCTACAGTAAAATTACAATGCAGCCACTCAAGGAGATTGGATAGGACACTGTTTTGCAGCTGTTGGAATCATGTTCTTCATTTATATTTGACTCCTTTATTAGTTTTTCTAGGGTTTATACTTATGGATTGCTTGACATGATGATTTGTGTCAAGAACCTTAATTTCTCTTAAGGATTTGATATTTTGATGTTGCTTTAACATTGAATTTTGCTAGAATCCATAACTCAATATCCATATACTTGTTGATTTTTCCTTGGGTTTATTTGTTCTTCCTTCGGATCATTGGAAGTTTACTTAATATAATTTCACCTTTGAAAAAGAGAGGGTTTTGCTCGAAGATTGAAGGAAATTTTGGTAAAGATTTTCTTGTGAGTTGGGAGACCTAAGAAACTTAGGAGGTGAAAATAAAAGGTGTGGGTTTGGAACTTAAGAAACTCTAGGAAGAACTTAAGTAAGGGATTACTAAGTGATGTCTAGAGTGGATATATTAATTCACCTTTAGGAGAAGGGGATTAATTACTCTTAAAATTCACTTACAAGGTTAGGATTTTTTATTTGTGGAGGATAGCTAATTCAATATTAGGTAGGAAAAAATATCATTCCCTAAGAGAAAGTCATTCCCAATTGCCAGTAATACTTTTAATTATTTAACTGTTACACTCTTTCCTTAATTAGTTATTGCATAAATTTGTCATATTCATAGTTATTTTGGTTGCATTTACTTGTATAGTGGTTTATAAATCTTTTTAAGTCTTTATTAATTCTTTACATTACTTTTAATTTCCTAAAATTTCACTAAACCCGATTTGAAACATTGTTCACTAGCACAGATTTGAACTTTATCATAATCCCTGTTAACACGGCTCAGTTCTTAATGATTTATTACTCACTTCGACAACTATGCACTTGCGGTTTATGAACAGTATGGTTCATCCATTCAACGAATCCATTTTGTTGAGGTGAGTGCCTCACGATCTTGTGACTCATAATAGTCTTGTATCTCATAATCTCCTCATTCTTGCAGGACTCTTCAAACTTAAATGAACAAAACTCAAGGCCATTATTTATTCTAAGTTGCCTAAACCTCTTGCTAGTCTATTTCTCTACTATAGCCTTCTAATGCTTGAAATGTAGGAACACTTCACCTTCATGCTTCAAAATATACACTCATGTCTTCCGTGAATAATCATTAATAAAAATGAGCATATAACGGGCTCCACTTTTAGATGGGGCTTGAGAAGGACCCCAGAGGCCTGAATGAATGAAATATAAGACATCTTTAGTTTGTTGAATGGTGGAGGGGAATCTAACTCTCTTCTAATTTCCAAAAACACATTGTTCACATAACTCCACCTTGTGAGTGCTTTGATCACGTCGAAGACCTCACTTGTTAAACACATCTAATCCCTTCTCACTGACATGGCCTAATCTTATGTGCCATAATTTGGTTGCCTCAGAATTTGCTACAAATGAAGAAATTGATACCAAACTACTTACTATGTCTCCAAGCAAGACATATAAGTTTGATGATAGTTTATAAGCTTTTAACACCATAATGGCACCTTTAGGTATACTCATAACTCCACCTTTAGATAAACACTTATACCTGAGATCATCAAGCATGCTAGGGGAAATCAAGTTCTTCCTTAGGATAGGAACGTGTTTTACATTTGACAATGTACTCATAATTCCATTAAACATCTTTATTTAAATTTAGCCCATACTAGCAACTCTACATTCATAGCCATTCCCTATATGGACAATTCCATCAGATAATGGTTTATAGGTGGAAAACCAATAAAACCAGTTCTTATTATGATACATATGGAAAGAACATCCTGAATCAATGATCCAAGAGTTTTGAAGAGAGCTGTTTGTTGCGATAGTGAAAGAAAATTTAGAATCTTGAGGTTCATCAGAAAAATTGGCTTCACCTTGATCACCTCTTTGAACGTGTTCTTCCCTAAGTTTTCTTTTGATCTTTTCACACTCAGACTTGATGTTGGACTCTGTTTTTGGAGTCCAACATCAGACATGGGATCATGAAGCTTGAGCATGGAGGGAGGCTTGGAAGGTGCAAAATTTGAAGAAAACTCCCTCAGAAGCAAAAGCGGGCGTCGCCTCGACAAACTGTGGTTTCGCGTGCGGCAAACACATGTGAGAAAAATCCCCTGGACCTCTCGATAATTTTACGTCGTGGCAAATGATTTAACTTTCGCACGTGGCAAACCTGCAAATGTATTTTCTCCGCGGCAACCAATTGGTCTCACCGTGACAAATTCGCCAAGCCAACGAAAATAAAAAACATCGAGTGAATTACATCGTGGCGAACTCTTAGCTTTACCACGGCAAAAGCCCCTGAAACATAACTCACAACCCAAAAATTTTCCTATCATACTAAATGCAATCATAAATTTCCTCAACAATTCAAACCCCAAACAAGATGAACTTATACATAAACACATGAAATTTCCAAAATCTGAATACTTTGTGAAAATATGAAAATAATAGACAACTCCAATCATACATTTCATTAACATTTAAAAGTAGAGTTTTACAAAGCTTTAATGGGCATTTCAAGCCACATTACATCATAATCCCAAAAATACATAGTTTGCAAAAGTAGAATTTCTCAAAATACAACTAAAGCTTTGTTATACAAAACCTTGTTTCAAAAACAAAATAAGCCTAGTAGGAGTGATGCCTTGGCTCTTGACTACTCAGTCTCTCGCTCTTCACCTATAGATGGGACGGAATGGGAGGGGGTGAGCTTAAAGCTCGTGGGTAACAAGCTCATAATGGAGAATTAAGCAAAACCATTGGAAATGTTCATTTATCAAGGAAAATTCTTTTTGAATCATGCAACGCATAGTTCTTAAATTCACAACCAAGTTGGCGAAAACACAAATCATGTATGCATCAACTCATTCACAAAATCATAAACACATAAGCACATCATAATGGTTTGGGTGGATTCAAAACAGAATGTACTACACATTTTCACATAATGGTCCTGTGTAGTCATGAACTTATGGGAGTCCATAAAGGAGCTCCATGCCACTAGCAGGAGGTGGGAGAAACTTTTTTGTCAATGTGCACTTGACTTTACTTAGGGGACCATCACAAACCCTCATAACATGTATCTCATAACTTGCAAAATCTATTGCCTAAAAAGGCACTTTTTGGAAACATGATTTTCATCTTCATCTCATAATCATCTCAAAACCAATTCCATCTTCATCTCATAATCATCAATAATTAAAGTATCAAACATGTAACAATTTCTTAGATCATTCAAAAGAAATAATGTAACAAGTATGAAGCAAATTGAAATCATTTTATTTCTTGCTTTGAAACAAAGTATTCATGGCTTAGTAACTCTATTCTAAACATGAAACCTACCTAAAATTCCTTGCTTAAACGTTGTTCAAAGATGTATTTCCTCTTACTCCTCTTGCCTCTCTTGTACCACTTGATTTCCTTAAACAATAACCAAAATTCCATTCAATTTGGCTCATAAATCGGAAAGTCATACTTCAACAATTTGGAATATTTCTAAAGTTGAAACAAAGAATCTATGCTCTACTTCCATCCAAATATTGAGATTCTTATAGACTAAATTTAGACTTTATTTCTTCACACAATTTGTAACCCTATGTCTCTAGTTTACACCAAATTAAAAATCATCTCATTTGGAATTCTACACAACAAGGTATGCCCAAAATACCAAAGCACGTTCTGTGCTGGAAAAATGGAGTTCACCGCGGCGAACTTCTCCAGAAACGCACACCGAAGCTCCTTTTCACTACATTTTTCCTCTTTTCACTTCCCCCCTTCCATATATAACCCATCTTAACACTAAATCATCTTTTCTACTTCATTTTCAACCTAAAATTATTCACAAACCAATCCACAAACTACTCTTAATCATTAACCCAAAAATGTAAAACATTTACTCATAACATTCATCAACAACTTCCTACCCACATTCAACCATGTTTGCACTTGTAGCTAACCCTAACTACGCTTCATCCAACCATCAAGAAGGGTTAAAGCTTATACTTACTTGTTTTAGCCTCAAAGTCTTCAAGTTCTTCAAGAATTTCCAAAACCATAGCTTTTTCTTATTTTCTCTTCTTCTTCCTTTGTCTCCAACAACACTCTCCCTCTTTATCTTCTCACTCACCATTTTTTCTTCTAATTTATACTGTTAATAATCATACAAATGTCCATCTTGCCCTCCAATATAAGCCTTAGCCTTCTAACCTTAAGTGAACTACCAATTTTGCCCCTTATGCATTCTTTACTTCTTCATTTTAACTTACACCATACTATACTTTAACATAATCTTAATCTCTCCATTTAATACTTCTAACTCCATCAATCCAAGCAATGAATCCTCTCAATCAATGACATGCTAATTAAACTCCAAACAAAATAATTTATCTAGCAAAACCATAAAATTTAATCAATTCATGTTTAATAATAATAAATAAAAACAATTTAAGGGCCCAACACTTGATGTGCCCCTTTTTTTACAACAATAATAAGTCATAAATAATTTGTTGACTTTGATATAGACTTTTTTCTTCTTCTCTCGAGTCCTTCCTCGAGCAATTAAAGCATATCCTTGGTTGTTGTTATTAGCATGAGGAAGTTGCTGCTCCATAAGATCTTTGGACAATAAAGTACCCGTGATATCCTCAATACTAATAGTCTCCTTTCCAAACATCAAAGTGCCACGTAAGTAAGCATATGAATGTTGGCCCCCAAATTTTTTTCTCTAGTTAAGCATGATTTAAAAGAATTTTGAGGTTTTGATTTATTAAATTTTTGCAGTTAAATTATTATGTTAAGGTTAGCAGGATTTTATTGCATGAAGAGATGGAATTTAAATGTTAATGTTGTAAGAATGTATCAAGGGCAAATTGGGCATGACACTTAAGGTTATAAGATATAAGGCATAAAAGGAAGGTTAGAATGGACTTTTTATACCCATTAAGTGTATGAATTGAAATAAGAAGAGGGGTCTTGCTTTTAAGAAGAAGATAACAACGTGAGTGAGGGAGAGAAGAAGAGAAATATGAAAATGGAAGAAGAAAAGAGAGGGTTTTGTTCTTGATAGAAAAGAAGGAAGATCTAAGGTGATTTTGAGGTTGATCAAGAAGAGAAAGGAAGAAAAGAAATGAAAGAAGAACAAGTTAGGGTTTCATGGTGATTGAAGAGCTTTGGATAAATCAAGTAAGTATAAGCATAAACCCTTTTTGATTTTTTAAATGAAGCAAGTTTGATGATAGTTAGAAGTGAAAATAAACTGAATATGTGTAGGAAGTTATTGATGAATGGTTTATGTTATTGTTTTATTGTTTGGTTAATGATCAAAGATAGATCAAGATGTGTTTGTGAATGATTTTGGGGTTGAAATGAAGCTTAAAATGAAGTAGATAAGATGGTTTAGTGTTAAGATGGGTTATATATGAAAGGTGGAAGTGAAAAGATAAAAAATGTAGCAAAATATGTCGTCGGAGTTGGGTTCTGGACAAGTTTGCCGCGACGAACTTCTGACTTCGCCGTGGCGAAGTCCATTTTTCCTGCATAGACATATTTTGGTATTTTGGGCATAACTTTTTGTGTAGTTATCCAAATGAGGTGATTTTTGAGTTTTTGTGAACTAGAGACATAGGGCTACAAATTGTATTATGAAATAGAGTTCTAATTCACTCTATAAGGATTTTAAGTATTGGGATGGAAGTTGATCATAAAATGTTGTTTTAGTATAAGAACTGCCCAAAAATGATTAGGGCATAACTTTTACAGTACTGAACCAAATTGAATGATTTCAGTTTCATTAGAAACTTAAGACAATGAGGAACAATTTTTTAGAAGAAAGTGTTATCAAATTTTGTCATTTACTTGATAAAAATGATCACGAAATTGTATTCCTATTGAATAGGGATGTTTGTCATTGATAAAAGGACTAAAGGAAGGCAAGAGGAGCAAGAGAAGAGGCATCTTTGAGCAAGGTTTAAGCAAGGATTTCTAGGGTGGGTTACATGTTTATAATAGAGTAAATAAGCCACTAATGTTTTCTTTGAATCAAAGAAGTTTAATGTTTTCAAATTACTTCATAATTGTTGCATTATTGCTTTGAATGATTTGAGAAATTGCTATATGTTTGATATATGAATTTGGTTAATGAAATTTGAGATATTTCATAATCATGAACAATTGTGTTTTCGAAATATGCCTTTGTGACAAAATGTTAAGAAAAATCATGTTTTCGAAATGTGTCATTTGGGCAATCTGCTTTCAAGTTATGAAATACATGTTATGTGGGTTTGTCCTGGTCCTTAAGTTAAGTCAAGTGCACTTTGACAAAAGGCTTCTCCCGCCTGCTCACTAATGGCATAGAGCTCCTTCATGGACTCCCATAAGTTCACGACTACGCAAGACCGATATGTGGGATTGCGATAGTACATTCTGTTCATGGCTACACAAGACCGTTATGTGGAAATGTGTAGTACATTCTGTTTTTGTAGAGCCCGGCCTCTACCGCCGTCACTCCAGGTATTGTCCTCTTTGGTACTTGTGTGAGTCACCACTCGAACACAAGACCTCAAGGTTTTGTTGCACTTTAAGTGCAC
>JAOSBK010070690.1:0-14766 GCA_027568895.1 Erythroxylum shatona
ACTTTTCACAATTTTTCATATTCTCACTCTTTTTCTCTTTAGTTCTTATTTTTCAACTCTATTTCAATCAACACATTCACTTTTGAATATTTCTTATTTTCACTCAAAAATCGGGGTCCAACATAATTGTTATTCCAAATATTTTAATCTTTTATGAAAGTTGCCAAATATATTTAATAATTACTATATAAGATTCTTTTTCTAAAATTGGAATTCTAAGATAGTTGATTGGTAACTCTTAATGTATAAGAATTGACATTTTAAGAGATTACTTGTCAGATCTAGAGAGTTAACTGAAATATGTATGCAACTCTTACCTTTGTTTATAGATAGACTATAAATGAAGCTAAAATTTTTCAAGGAATCCATCAAACTTTTCACTAAAACAAGGCCAACTTCACATGGTAATAATAGATCATAAGTAAACAAAAGGCTAAACAACCTCAACTTCTTGCATTTATGATGATATTTGAATCCTTGTCCCTAGTTTATTTTATAAGAAATTATTTTGTTTGTACCTTAATGCATATTATGAATAAATATGGAAAAAGAGGTTTGTTTTAATATCAATCATTTGGATTAAAAGTTAAAGTGGTTCACCATTTAATAGAATGGTAAATGAAGCAATAAAGATACATTGCTCAATCTATAGTGTAACACCCTAATACCCCCTAGGAGAATATACGGATCCACTCAAAACATACCTAAAACATACTAAAATATTCTAGAAATTCCTAGATAATAAGGCAACATACTTTACATTTCATAAGTTTTTGAATTATAAACAGAACAAAATATACACATTGTATACATCAAATACATTCCTTAAATACAAACCATCTAGTATTATAGTTATTACAAACCATTTATACAAAATATAAATATGTCTTATAATATTGGATACAACTCAAAAACAAACTTAAATATAACATATTCCAAAACATAACACGTCCTTCTTTGGCCACTATGGTTGTCCCAGCCTTAATCCATTCTATCAAGACCTACATGGAGGAAAAAACATCGTGCTAATCATATAGCTTAGTGGGGAATAACTAAACAAGATACAAGATGATGACTACTTTCAACAATCATCTCGCATTTACATGCGCTAAATCATGCCATATCACAAGCAATCTTTGATTATCCACATTATAAAATAATATCATTATTAATTTCGTCACAACAGAACATAATCCAATTGTATCAGAACAAAACATTATTATATCAGAACAAAACATAATTGTATCATAACAAGATATAATGCATCAGAATAGAACAAATATCAAAACACATATAGAATTGCCTACTAATCATTTTTCAGAAGTGAGAAACGGGAATAGAATAGAAGATACCTATGATTGTTATCAACAGAAACATAAGAGACTTAGGTCTCTGAAACAAAAGACATGGTAGTGTCTAAGTACAGAAGCAACCGCAGGCCTTTTTAGGCATGCCTATTTATCCACAACTAGGACCTGCTAGGTTTAAAACAAAGCGTATCACATTTCATAATCACATAACAGAGAAATAATGCAAAACGTATGAATTTATTTCCTTATGCTCAAATTGAATACAATCATTCATATCCGAACAAATTCAATATGCTTTATGAATTTAAGCATTTGCATCAATACATCAATTATTTCATTAAGTAATTACACATTGTATATGTTCACACAAATTTCCAATTCTCAAACATTCATATCCAATTTACATTCTTATAGCCTTCAGATCACATTTGTGTTCGTAAGAACACCTTCATCCCTTGAACAACTCATAAATTCCAAAATTAGATACATTGGTATCAAACAATCCACTCCTTAAGTTATCACCTCAATTAACAATCCAAAACTTATTCAACCTTTAACCAATTAATCTGACATCAAACTAGGTTCATTTCAAGCCCCAATCAAGTCCAAATGCACCTAAGTAAAGTAACTTATCCTTAGTTAGTTCAAATATCACACAAAACTGAGCTTATCTCACTTCAAGGCATTGCCCACGATCATGGGAAGGAGCTCCCATGATCGTGGGATAGGTAATCTGAAGGTGCATTGTCCAATTTCCATCAATTTTCCAGATTCTTACATCTTTATAATAAATTCAGAACACCTTCATCATAGTCCATTAATTACACCTCAATTATACCTTAATTATACTTCAATTCCTCATCAATTTCATGTCCAATTCCAATTCAAAATCATTCATTTGGAAACTTACAAACCATTATCTTCCATGCATCAAAACCAGAACAAAAGCTATCAAACAAGCATCATTTTCCATAACTCATTATATTATCAACTCAACACATATTCTACCCTAATTCAATCATCATAGAATTTTTATTACTACATGTTATCAAGTTTAGAATTCCACATACATATTTAACTTAAATTCCTACTTCAATGAACAAACCAATCTAGCCTTCCATACAACAAGCACAAATCCAAGATCAAGGTGGAAGTAATATGATCTTAACACCAAGAAGATAGTAACATAGAAGATAGCAGAATCTAGCTTCCTTGATATAGTATTTTGATGTGATAATTCAAAAAACTCAAGTAAAACACAGGGTTGTAAGATAAGAACAGGTTTTCGGTAGTGAGAGATGGAGAAAGAAGAGAAGACACAATAGAAACATGTTCTGCACAAGCTTAGTTCAATTAGGTGCAAGATGTCTTTTCCTTCCATTGACATTTGTCACTAAGCATGTATCCCATTTATCCACTCTATAAGATGCCAAATGTCACCATTAGGTTAGGCCATTTCTCACTCACTCATTGCTGCCACTTGTCAATTAATTAGCTCTATCATTTGTCACTTAATTCATAGGCTTAGTCATCCTAATTTTTTCATGTGTCAACTTGTCTTACCACTTGATATTTTTCCTAGTCCAAATGTGCATTTTAATTCATCAATTTTTCCCCAATTGTAACAAATAAATTCCAAGTTCCTAATTATAATCCATTAAACCAAAATTCAAGATATAAGCAACACAATTAAATCATAATCATTAACTCCTATCATATATACTTCCATGGACATGAAACATTCCTACTAGGGTGTAATTTGGAGCCTTACATTTCTCTCCCCTTAAAAAAATTTTGTCCTCGAAATTTATACCTAATAAAAATAGCTGAGGATACCGAGCTCTCATGGTCGATTCTGGTTCTCATATTGTTTCCTCTAGTCCATGGTGTTGCCAGAGTGCTTTCATTAGAGGTATTTTTTTTTAGTTGTCGAACCACTCTGGCTAAGATAGACACAAGTGCTTCCTCATAAGAAAAATCTAGTTGTACTAGAATTTCTTACACAGGAACCTTATGTGTATCATCAGACCGATATTTTCTCAACATAAAAACATGAAACACATCGTACAACTTGGCTAATTCTTTATGAAAAGCTAACTGATAAGCTAGTAGTCTACCAAATTTGAGTCGTACACCTCTTACCATATAGGGCTTCATGAGGCGTTATGCTAATACTAGTCTAATTACTGTTGTTATAAGTGAACTCCATTAAAGAAAGATAGTTATCCCAACTTCCTGAGAACTCTAACACACAACCCTAAAGCATATATTCTAATATTTGAATAACCCGTTCAGACTGTCCATTTTTCTGAGGATGGAAAGCGATGCTAAACTTGACTTAAGTTCTCAAAGCCTTTTGCATACTTTTCTAGAATCTCAAAGTAAATTGAGGATCACGATTAGAAATAATAGACAATGGCACCCCATGCTGTTGGGAGGAGACATGGATTCATGCATTACATGCATGATAATGTAGTGGAAGATTCGAAATCTAAATTCCTACCCATGACTTCCACAAAATTCCAAAAACACATAAGCATGCATAAGCAAATTATAAGAACATGAAATTTAAAAACTTGTACTTTTTTTATACTCCTCCTTTCTTGATTCTTCTCCTTATTTGGGATAGCAAACACTAAACTATTCCCTGATCACCCAAGAACACGCAAAGATGAAGAAGAAGCAGTACTGTGTAAGGGTGGTTAGAACACCAAACTTGATGAGTTCAAGTAGATGCTCAAATGGAGAGATAGATCAAGAATATCTTGCATGCAATTAGATTCATGCAACAATTGCATAAATTACATGAAGAAGAATCAAGACCACTTCTCTCTCACTCTAGAACTCTTCTAGACTCCTTATCCTCTCACTTAAGTGTGTTTGTGACTAGTTAGCTCTTTTGTATATAAATGAAGAACTCACTTATATACATTTATTGAGCCTTCAGTTAGCCACGATCGTGGCCTACTTAATTGACAGCCTCGCCTTCGGTCACAATCGTAGCCTATGAGCCACAATTGTGGCCTACTTAAAAACAACCATAAACACTATGTTTTTCATCCAATCTTTTATACATGTGACCCTTAGGTTCTCGGTTATTTTGGGCACTTGAATTAACTCTTAATTAAAACAAATCATAAAGGGTTTCATGATGCCAATTTACTGGAATATAAGTGGATTAACGCACAAACTCTTCTATAGTTAATTATCCAACTTATGAACCTTTCCATAGACAATTACCGTGTAATTCGACCTTTCACCATACTATACCGCACTTGGTTTAGAGTATGGGCTATGTGTCAACTCCCACTAGACTAACTATGTCATAGCTAGTCCAAGTGATATTAGTTCATGTCTTGGGATCTCATTACGCTATGTGTCATTAAAGACTCTCTTCATGACATATAACTATTCTGGCCAGAGACTCTTGAGTAATGACCCCAATAAGAGGTTGTGGGTATTATCTCCTTCTATCAGGAGTGGTAAATTGTTTATTGGCTACCCAATTATCTTCGAATACCAATAGTTATACCTAACTGCCATCCTGTGAGCAACCCCATCTTGAGGCAACAAGGAATGATGTAAGGATCAGTATCCAAGATATCCTTAAGTACCTCAAGTCTAAAGATATTTGCACTATTGCTATGATGAGATTAATCATTGACATTTGATAGATCATCCATATGATAATCTCATAGCAGGTCATCTAAAGTACTTACTACTCTTAGTAAGCATCCACATGTTAACTCTAAACATCTCATGCTTACAGTTTATGAGATCCATTGCTTGATCAAATCAAGGAGTATAACATGTGCTACTCTATCCGGATTAACAATGTCTTATCATATTAATCCCATGACTAGGGATAATTTAGATACTGACATAATTACAGATGATAAGAATCTCATTATCATGATTTCCTTCATGTTATGTTTTATATCATGGACTTCATTAATTCGATTTAAGATCAACATCAATTCATAAATAAATGAACATCAAATTAATAAAATTTGCCTTTGACTTTATTAATCAAAATAAAGTTTATATAAAAGTGCTAAAGGTTATTGCCTTTAGAGCACTACTATAACATATGCAATCTCACTGTCGCATTCACATATATATCTACAAGCTTATCCAGTGAATAATAAAGATGAACAAGCACAAAATGAGCAGACTTGTTGAATTTATCCACAATCACCCATACATTATCATGCTTCCTTTAAGTGAGAGGAATCCCAATGACAAAATCCATAGTAATATTATCCTATTCCATTGAGGAATCGAAATAGGATGTAATAAACCATATGGAACCTAATGCTCAGCTTTAACTTACTGACATATCAAACATTTGGATACATAATCTACAACATCACGTTTCATACCAGACCATTAGTAATGCTGCTTCAGATCTTGATACATTTTATTTCCACCAAGGGCATTGTAAAAACAATATTATGGGCCTTAAACAATAGTTTTTCTTCAATTCATCATTAACTGGTACACACAATCGATCTTTGTAATACAAATCACCATCTCTTTTCACAGAAAAGTTAGGTTGTTTGCCTTCTCGAGTTGCCAAGATAAGTTATTCCAACTTATCATCAACTTGATGAACATCACAGATCTTTTGTCACAAGGTAGGCCTAGGTTTTAATTGAGTTATTAAAGCCCCATCAGATGCAAGTCCCCATTCACCCTGCCGCACGGACAATGCCAAAATGGTCTTCCGATTAAAGGCATCAGGCACAATATTAGCTTTGCCAGGATGATAGTCCACAATACAGTCATAATCTTTAAACAGTTCCGACCAACGTTGTTGTCTTAAATTAAGTTCTTTCTGGGTAAGCAGATATTTCAGACTTTATGGTCAGTAAAAATCCTACACTTTTCACCATACAGTAATGTCACCAAATTTTCAAAGTTAACACTACTACTGCAAGCTCAAGATCATGCATAGGTAGTTTTGTTCGTGAGGTTTTAGTTACCTAGAGGGATATGCAACTACCTTACCATCCTGCATCAAAACACAGCCCAAATCATTTCTAGATGCATCACTAAACATAACATATTCCTTACTAGAAGTGGGTTGATCCAATACAGCTGCTTCAGTAAGCATTCTTTTTAGTTGATCAAAACTAGTTTGACATCTAGCAGACCATTCATATTTCACTCCTTTCTGTAGCAATTTATTCAAAGGGGATGATATCACTAAAAACCCTTCACAAACCAGCAATAGTAACCATTCAAACCCAGAAAACTTCCACTTTTGTCACGCTCTGTTGTGGCTTTCAGTTAATAATTACTTTAATTTTATTATAATCAACTATAATTCCTTGAGAAGAGACAACATGTCCTAGAACAAACTGGTCTAAATAGAGCCTAAACACTTTATTTATCAAATTAATGAATGTCACTGGAGCATTAGTAAGCCCAAATGGAATTATCAGGAATTTATAGTGTCGATAACGGGTCCTGAATGCAGTCTTTAGAACATCCACTTCCTTTACTAGAAGTTGATAATACCCTGATCGCATATCTATCTTTGAAAATGCCCCTGCATCCTTTAATTGGTTAAACAGATCTTCTATCCTTGGAAACGGATACTTATTCTTCACTGTGACCCTGTTCAATTGCCTGCAATCAATGCACATCTGAAGAGTACCATCTTTCTTCTTAACAAACAGAACCAATGCTTCCTAGGGTGAGAAAATGGGTCGAATAAACCCCTTATTTAGTAGCTCCTGCAACTGAACTTTTAACTTCTTTAATTCAGCAGGAGCCATCCTACATGGTGCTCTGGATATATTAGCAGTATCAGGCATAATCTCAATAGATAACTCCACTTCCTTTTCAAGAGGGAGTTTGAGTTTTAGGAAAAACACCTAAAAATTCGTTCACCACTGAAATGTCTTGCAAGGTAACACTTTCTTTCTTAGAATCAATTACAAAAGCCAAATAAGCTTCACACCCCGTGCTAAGGAACCTTTGATCTTATATAGTAGAAATCACATTAGCTAGAGAACTAGTGCGAATGCCATACAATATTATTTCAGGTTGATAGGGTTTCTTAAGCACAATAGTCTTAGCACTACAGTCAACCACTGCCTGATGCTTAGACAACTAATCTACATCCAAAATCAAATCAAATTCATGAAAAGGCAATTCAATTAGATCCGCTATATATTCACTTCCTTGGATCATAATAGGATAGTTTTTATAAACTTGGTTAACCAACACAATATTACCTGGAGGAATGGTTACAAGAATATCATAATCTAACTAATCTATAGGCATCTTTTTATTAGGAATTTCTCCAACACAGATATAAGAATGGGTGGATCTAGGATCAATCAAAGCATGCATTTCAGAGTTAAAAAGAGAAACAATACCAACAATGACCTCATGTGTGTTCTGATCCTTACGAGCTTTCAAAGTATAAGCTCGAGCAAAAGCAGAAGGTACAACAGGTCGATCAACAGTTTCTCAAAGAGTACTTGGAGGCCTAAACTAGCTAGATCCTCCACGACCTCTACCATGTCCTCTATTCTCAGCAGATGCATGAGAAAATTCTCTACTAGTTTGTGACATCTAAGACTGTCCTATAGGATTATTTGTTATCAAATGATCTATGCTTCCATATAGAAAACATGCACCCATAGTCCTCCTACAAGTACCGCAATGGTTTTTAGAGCAATGAGGGAACTCTGGAGCACCAGAACCTCAGCCCACAAAGAAACCCCTACCAAAATCAGTTGATAAAGGAAAGTCTTGTCGCCTACTTCTAACCACAGATCTTTGACTGAATTCTTGTGCAGTGGAAGCACCTTTACGACTTCTCTTACCCGATGATTGACCTCCTCTAGCAAATACTCTTCGCTAAACTTTTTCTCTCTTAACCATCTCTTGCTTCTCTATTTTAATGGCAGCTTGTACCAGCTGATGATAACTTACTTGCTACAAGAGAGTGAATGACGCAAGATGCTCTTTGATTGAGTCATTCAAACAATCCTCAAACTGATAACGTCAAAAATCTTAAGTAAGCACAGGTCCAGGTGCATATTTGCTAAGTCTATTGAATTCTCTTTAGTACTCAGTAACAGACAGATTTCTCTACTTCAAATTCAAGAACTACTTCTGCCTCTCCTTTCTATAAGCTTTCGTAACACACTTAGCATTAAACTCTTGGGGAAAAAATCCCAAGTCAGATGTTGGACCCCAAACTTTTCTTAGAAGACTAGAACTAATAAATGAGAAATGTGGATATTTCCATGTTCTGTTTTGGTGCTTTTGTGGATAAGAGATTTCGAAATGAGAAGAAGTAAGGTAAAAGTTAGAAGTAGAATGAAAGAAAAAATGGAGTAGAAAAGGGTGATCTTAGTATGATTTGTGTTAAGGAAAGATTGCGAAACAAAATGGGTGATTGATCTGGAAAATGTTCATGAGATAAGGCTTCAGTCTTTTAGCCACAACTTTTTATCTAGTTATCCAAACAAGATGATTCTTGATTTGGATTAAACTATAAACATATGGATACATTTCTTATGAAGACATCAAATTTCCATTCTGTGTCTAAGAGTCTCAAAATTTGTCATAAAGTGAGAACTAAGTGAAGTACGTAAATTGCATGGAGTTTAGGGCTTGAAGATTTTGGAGTTTTCGAAAGGAAAGTAGTGAATAAATCCTTTAGAGTAGGGGATTTATGAAAGAAAGTTGACAAACTACTATCATCTGCATGTAAATAGCCTTTATGAAAGTTATAAATCTTCCTTTTATCTTCCCAACAATATATAGTATGAAAACTTGGACATCTTAGCTGAAAGTCAGGGTCCTTGTAAGGGGAGATGTTCGAAAGCGAAGTTGTTCCTTCTGAATTCCACTTCTTCTTAGTTTTGCTTCTTATGTTTTACTGTTCATGAACTTCTTCTGTGATACTATTCATTAACTTCTTTTGTGTTTTGTTCCTTCTGAGTTTCGCTTCTTCTTAGTTTTGTTCCTTCTGTGTTTTGTTCCTTCTGAGTTTCGCTTCTTCTTAGCTTTGTTCCTTCTGTGTTTTGTTCCTTCTGAGTTTCGCTTCTTCATAGTTTTGTTCCTTCTGTGTTTTGTTCTTTCTGAGTTTTGTTTATTCTTAGTTTTGTTCCTTCTATATTTCGTTCCTTCTGAGTTTCGCTTCTTCTTAGTTTTGTTCCTTCTGTGTTTTGTTCCTTCTGAGTTTCGCTTCTTCCTAGTTTTTCTTCTTCTGTGTTTGTTGACGCATTTTTTTCTGTGTTTTGCTGACATGTCTTCTTCTATGTTTTGCTGACGTGTCTTCTTCTGAGTTTTGCTCTTTCTGCTTTTCGTTTCTTCTGTGTTTTGTTATCTTCTGCCTTTTACTTCTTCTGACTTTCATTTCTTCTGTGTTTTGCTATCTTCTAACTTTTGCTTCTTCTGAATTTCGTTTCTTCTGTGTTTTGCGATCTTCTGTATTTTGCTTCTTCTGTCTTTTGCTTCTTCTGTATGTCGCTTCTTCTGCCTTTTGCTTCTTCTGTGATAACGTTATCTCCTTCTGTGTTTTCTCTGTGATGACGTCATCTTCTTCAGTGTTTTGCTTCCTCTACGTTTTTGCTTGGTCTACTTTTTGTTTCATTTTTGACCCCTCTAATGGTAGAATTTGTCTTCAAGATCTTCATGAAAGTTGTAGACCTTGAAGTCTTCTTTCGAACCATATAAAGAACATCTTAATACGATATCTGTAGGGAAAGTTATAGCAATTTTTCCACTTATTCTGTCTTTTTCCATTCGTCTGTTTTTTCCTTTGGTTTCATCTAATCCTATTGCCTAAGCCATTTTGACCCTCCAGATGATAAAATCTGACCTCAAGGTCTTCTTCAAAGTTTTATATCTCAAATTTTTCTTTGAAATTGTCCTCAGATAATCTTAATCCAACATCTCTAGTGAAAGTTATGCCACTTGTCCCGAGACAGGTTTGATATGATTGAGGACCAAATCATTTTTGATCCTTTCGGCCTTAATTTTTACTATCTGACCTCCAAATGAAGTGATTCTTGAACCCTTAGATTCCTAAAACTTTTCTTTTCTACATCCCCATAAAAGGCTATAGATTTTGGTATTGAGGTGAAAACGATGTATTAAATCAAAGTAAGGGTATCGATTGGAAGAGTAGGAATGGGATATTTTACTGAACATACTTTAATATTTTGATAATTTTTGTATCAGTAGAGCTCCGAATAAGATTATTCTTATTTCAAGATAAACTAGAGACATGGAGCTACAAATGGTATGAAGAGGTTGAAATCTAATTCGGTTTCTAAGATGTTTAAATTTTGGATAAACTTCTATTCATGGGATAAACTTCGGTTTCCTCATTCTGTTTCATGGAACCCTCGAGCCATTTGTTGTGCATTGCATCTTTAGATTGTCAAGTATGAAGAATATTGAGTGTTATGTGATTTGAGCTAAAGTTGTTGAATGTTTTAAATTGCTTGAATAAAGTATGAATACTAGAATTACTATACACACATATATATACATATGCTTGACTTTGGTCAATTGCCAATGGCTATAAATATATTAGCCACTGAGTTTTGTAGCTCACCCCACGCTTCCCTCCTCAGGTGCAGAAAGAGAAGATTAGCGATCCTTACAAGGCATTGGAACCCTAAGATAATTAAAGACTTTTGTAATCAAGTTAGTTCAGGATTTTTGTATTTTGGAATCATTCTAAGCATAAGCATTCAATGGTATCATGTGTAGTTTGTATTTTGTATTTTGTAATTGTATTAAATCAAAACTGGTGGTTTTTGAAATATAAAGATATTGTGAAAACAAGCATTGTGTTCTATAATGGGCCTAAGTGATTACTGAAACTCTGATGTGTGCAACAATATTTGCATCTTGGTGACTGAAAATTGTTTTAAATAAATTGGGACGATTTGATTATCGATTTTCCACATATGTGTTAATTGTTTATAAAAAAAAATTGCAATGAATTTTAACTGTTAATTTGTCTCCGAATGCTGGGCTCCGGACGCGGGGTCTAGCAGTTTACATAGTCTGCAAACCAAGAAGTGAACTAGCAGATACTCATTAGGAAAAGTGTCCTAAATGTCCTTCTTTGTTTCACTCTCTATAGCAGCTTCATCTAATCTTAACAAGTGATCAGCTACAAAATTATCGACTCCCTTCTTATCCCTCAGCTCAATGTCAAACTCTTGCAAAAGTAACAACCAACGAATTAGTCTTGGTTAGTGTCAATTTTTGTCATCAAGTATTTCAAGGCTACATGTCAGTGTACACAATCACTTTAGACAAAACCAAATATGAGCGAAACTTGTCATGTTGGACCCCGTTTTCGGAGCCCAACTATCTGAAATATCATAAGACGTGAGCGTGGTTCCTTGTAGGGTTGTTTTAATGAACTCTCATTAGCCAACATCGGTTCATCTTCGTTCTCTGCTTTTCATAAGTGTTGGCCCCATATCCGAGCTATTCTTATACTGAAACAAATAGTTTGTTCCCAACTTCCATCTCAAAATTGAAATTCTTAGAGACTAAATTAAAATTATATTCTTTCATACAATTTGTATCCCTATGTCTCTAGTTTATTTTGAAATAATAACCAACTCATTCGGACCTCTACAGATCAAGATATAATCAAAACATTGAAGTATGTTTGGTAAAATATCCTATTCATACTCTTCCAATAGATACCCTTATTTTAATTCAATTAATCTTTTTCAAATCAACATCAAAAGCTATAAATTTTCGTAGGGAGATAGATAAATTTTTTAGGAATCCAATTCTTCAAAAATCAAGTCATTTGGAGGTCGGATGACAAAGTTATTTCTAAAAGAGTGAAATATGTTCAAAACTGGAAAACCCTTCGGGTGCGATCGCGAGGAACAAAGGTGCGATCTCAAGGATGAAGGTGCACCCACAAGGAAGGCTGATGCGATTGCAAGGAGAAAGGTGTGATCACAAGGGTGCTTTGTGCGATCGCGAGAGTGCCCGGTGTGATCGCGACCGAAGTTGTCTCGCATATACATCCTATGTGACATCACTAACTTCAAATGATCATAACTTTCAACTCCAATGTCCAAAAATTACGTACTATATACCGTTGGAAAGCTTGAAAGATAATCTACAACTTTGTAGAAGACATCTTTGTCTAATTCAGCCTAAATCAATCTAGATTTTCCCCTAAAATTAGATCATAAAGTTTTCCCCTATAAAAAACTTGAAGTATCAATATACCAATTGGGAAAATCATGAGCAAATGAAATATATTTCATTAACCTCAAAAGGTAAGAGTTTTACAAAGTTTAAATGGCATTTTAAGCCATAATACATCTTTGGTTTCATAATCCAAAATGCAAAACAATCAAAATATACATGAGTGAATAAGAACTTGAAATGCTGCTAAAGCCTTGGGTTTTACATAACTACTTCAAAATACAAACAGATGCAAATTTTTTAGTGATGCCATGCCTCTCGGTTACTCAATCTCTTGCTCGTCACCTAAAGATGGGGCGGAAGCAAAACCTATTGAAATATTCATTTCCATTGTAAAACTCAATTTATAAGCAACATAAATGATGCATTCAACAAACTTGTTAACACATAAGCACATCAAATGGTTTAGGTGGATCCAAAATAGAACGTACTATATATTTTCACATACTGGTTATGTGTAGTCGTGAACAGAATGTACTATCGCAACCTCACTTAATGGTCCTGCGTAGACGTGAACTTATAGGAGTTCATGAAAGAGCTACATGCCACTAGTGGCAGACGGGAGAAGCCTTTGGTGAAAGTGCACTTGAAATATCTAGGGGACCACCATAAACCCATATAATGATGCATTTCACATCTTCTAAACTTGTTGCCCAAAATGGCACATTTTCGAAACATGATTTCATAAACTTAATATCCTTTCAAAATCATTTCCATTTTTATTCCATAATTCATCCACAAAATTCATATACATAACATATAGCACTTTCTCAAAGCATTTAAAGAACAATAAATGCACATTTAAAAATTAGTTGAAAACAATTATTTCCATTTCTTGAAAGAAACATTAATAGCTTATTATTCAATTATAAAAATGTAACCCACCTTGAATTTCTTACTTATAACTTGCTCAAATGTGCCTCTCCTCTTACTCCTCTTGTCTTTCTTGATTCTCTTTTCATAGGCAAAAATCCTAAATTCAATAAGGTCATAAAATTTAAAACCCATAAAGCACATTCACTAAAATTATTTCTAGAAAACTTAAACCCATGTATTTCCTAAGCTTCATAAACCAAAACCCTTCTAAAAATCTAAAAGATTAAAATCAAGCTTACCTTGAATCTTCAACAAATAATAAGATTGTTAGCTCAAATGGAAGCTCTTATCTTCCTCTACCCTTTTTCTGTTGCACCCCGTTTCCGGAGCCCAACATTCGGAGTCTTAAACCTTGTGCTTAAAACCCTGTAGGTCATTTGCTGTCATTCCACAATAGTGGTAGGCGCACACTAATCAAATATCAAAATCATAACTTGACTTCTTCATAGAAATTTTATCTCTATGTCTCTAGTTTTCTTTGAAGAAAAATCATCTCAATCGGAGCTCTATAGCTCAAGATATGCTTAAAGAGCTAAAGCATGCACATACTCCAATTATGCTCTCCTAACTGATCCCTCACTTACTTTAATGCACACTTCCTCAAAATAACTCCAACAGATACCATTTTTCATGTAAAGATAGCCAAAGATTTAGAAATCCATTTATTCAAGAATCACTCCATTTGGAGGGAGGATGAGGAATTTATGCCCAAAAGAATATAACATGTTTATACCCTTAATCGATTTGTACCTATCTTGGCGCAATAACCATAAATTTCAATATAGATATCTTAATGAGTTCCCTTTTCGACCATTTCAAAGAAGACTTATAGATATACAACTTTCATGAAGACCATAAAATCAGATTCTGTCTCTAAGAGGGCCAAAAATCACAATTTCCCTAAGCTGTCTCGTGGATGTCCGTTAAACGGACATACATCGGCTTAAGAGTCCAAAATGACCCGAGAAGGTCCATTTAACGGACATCCATGTCCATTAAACAGACATAGACTGGCCAAGGGGTGTTTTCACACCTGACAAGGTCCGTTTTATGTCCGTTAAACAGACATTGGGGTTTCCCAAGGTCCCCCAATGCCTCTCTAATGCTTCCAACTTCCATCATAACACCATATACATTTATAGTCTTCACAAATTCACTTATTCGAATGCCTAAACACTCCATAACAATCCAAGCAACAAATTCATTTCACAAACTTCTCAAATCTCAACTCATTTGGTTCATCAAAGTCCCAATTTCCTATCAATCACCATAGTTGTCACAACCACAAATCATAAGCAGCATCCTAACTTGTAACACTCATATCTCTCCATTCCGACATCCAAAAATCACA
>JAOSBK010070725.1:0-14762 GCA_027568895.1 Erythroxylum shatona
TACTTATGGCTATCTATTCTTAAGAAATGTGGAAAATGAATTAAAGCTTTGGTTTGTGATTTTGATTTTGACGATTTGCCCGAGGACGGTCAAAGACCAAGGATGGGGGTATTTGATAGGATTGAATTATCTTATATTTTCTTATATATTTACATGTGATTTCAATCCTATTTTTAAAATAAAATGTTCAATTTGTGTTCAATTTGTGTTGATTGCTAGGTTGGATATATTGATATATTTTTGAGACCAAAAAGACAAGATTTTCTAAAGCAAATTGGAGCAAAATTATTTTTCAAGTTAAAGGCACAAATTAATTTTAAAAAGCAAAAAAAAAAAGAAGAAAGCAAGTTGGCCTGTGCACTGCGTTTCACGCAGCAATGCAGCGTACGCAAACGCAACATACGTAGTGTTTTTTAAAATGTTGGAGAGTTGTGCGTTTTACAACGCACAGCACACACGCACAAGGTGCAAAAGGAACAAAAGGAAGGAGGGTTTTTAAGAGCATTGAAACTTAATTGTCTTGTCAATTGCTAAAGTGTCGACGTAGGAGCACAAGCAAAGCAGCTAAGGGTTTTAAAGGAGGAGAATGTTTATTTGTCTTGTTAGGGAAAAGTGTCGGTGCAAGGGAATAAACGAAGAACAAAAGCTACAGGTCGGTGCAGAAAAGAAAAAGACCACACAAGCTAAACGCTAGATAGCTGTTGGAGGATAGTCACGGTTATTGCATGGAATGAATAGTACAAAATCTCAACATTTATTTGTACCATCTTGAATAGTGAGTAGTGAAGAGAAGAGAGTAGCTTGAGAGTGCCGAATGGATGAAGTCATGACTTGTGCTTGGACCATGAAGATGAAGATGGAAGGCTAGTTTCCCGACGCCGATTCAATAAGAATATCGACGTCAAATCACGGTTAAGCTATTTCTATCATTTTAAAGTTGTAATTTCTTTTCAGATTGTTGTGTTGTTGGTATTGATTTTGATGGTTTTGATATTAATGATCTTAATATATTATTTTGATCTTTTTATTTTGGACCTATTAGTAAAACATTGATTGTAATCCGTAATCGTTACTTTTGATGTGTGAGTAGCATCTAAGGATCGTTAATCGTTAGGAACAACATAATTTAGGTTGGATAACCCAAATGTGTGAGGTTACTGCCTATATTGATTGTTTTATAATTCGTAATGCGACTGCCAAATTGAATCTAGAGATCGTATCCTAGGTTATTCGGTGGTTAGGTTTAATTAATAATTGTATCTTGATTAAATTCAACTTAAGGGAAAATCGAGATTTGTAGAGCATTCTGTTAGTCTCATATCAATAGTCCGAAAAGAATTGTAAGGACTTTAGAATGAAGGAATATGCTTGATTATGTTTAGGCTGAGATTGACCCTAGAACCGGACCTTACTTATACTCAACACTTTTCTCATTTTCGATTATTTGTTTTAATTTATTTTCGATAGTTCACTTTCACTTTAATTTTCTAAATTGTTTGAAACCCAAAAACCCTCCATTTATTTTCCTTGCATTAATTAATTTCATTACAAAAATTAATCGAACATTCCCTGTGGATTCGATCCCGACTTACCACAACTACAAATTTTAGTGTGCAGAGTTAGGTAAATTTTGCGGTGCATTTGACACACGCTGTCAGCTGTATTATGTTATCAACTAGCTACTAGCTCTATTCATAACTCAAAGGCTAGTGGAATAGTTACTTATTTTAAAAATAACTTTTAAAATTTTTTATTGCCTACCTTATTGTTTTAGCTACTCTTTTTCATGAAAAAATACTACCAGGCCTCAGATTATGAATGAATGTGACAATTTAGAGGGCTACACTTAAATACTAAATCCTAATTAAGCTGTATATTTAATAAAAAAACCTCAGTTCACTAATTCTGTAAGCTAATAATTCTCTATAACCTAATATACCATGTTCAAAATTAAATCAATTTCAATTCATCTAAACCATTGACACATTCACACGATTCACAGAATGTAACCTAACAACTATAATATGTAAAATTCACATTCAAATAAGCACATAACCCTCCCTACACTTGAACAACACATTGTCTTTAATGTGAGAAGGCGATAACAAACAAACATAAAGATAAAAGAAATATAAATTAAAGTAAAGAAATATAAATTAAAGTAAAACAAAAAATAACAATAACAAATAAAAATAAAGACTAAAATTAAAAAGAACGAAAGGGTTTAGAGTAAGGTTTACGGTGATGGAGGTGGTGATGGGGTTGGAGGTGGTTGTTGAATGCCTGGCTCTAGCGTCGTTGGGTTTGGGCCATCTCCTTTGTTAGACCCCAAAATTTTCAAAGTCCAACTCCCAGAAATCATGTAAAACATGGGCTTGTGATTGTTACCATGCATGGTTATTCCAATTAACCCTCATTAGCCAACATCGGTTCATTTTCATTCTCTGATACCATAAGTATTGGGCCCTAATTCTGAACTATTCTTATACTAAAGTAGTATTCTGCTACTCATTTAGTGTTGGGACTCTGCCCTTGCAAGTCACGTGCCCAACATCCTTAATGACATCTGAACGTGCATCTCATAAGGGTGGCGTGCCCACACCAATCAAACATAAAAAACAAACTCATTTATGCTATTTTAGAACAAATTTTGGGAAACCTCAAACTAGATTTCAATTTGAATTCTTTAGAGCATTTGTTCCCCATTGTCTTAAGTTTCTAATGACACCAAAATCATTGAATTTGGTTCAGAAATCTGAAAGTTATAGCCCAAACATTTTCGGGCTATTATTAAACTAAACAGTACACTATACTCAACTCCATCCAGAAATTGAAATTCTTAAAGAATAAAATAAAATTCAATTTCTTTAGAGAATTTGTATCTCTATATCTCTAGTTTATTTATAAACAAGAATCATCTCATTTAGAACTCTATAGATCAAGATATTATTCAAACACCGAAGTATGTTTAGTAGAATGTCCAGTTCATGTTCTGCCCTTACAAGTCACGATCATGACTTACGCGAAAGAGTCGCGATCACGACTTCTCCCTTCTTGCTTTTCTTCTTTCGACTTCTATTGGTAAAAAGGGCATAAATTTTACTATAAATATCATATTAAGGTTATTCAAAGACCTTTTCAAAGAAGACGTCTAAACTTACAACTTCCATGAAGACTCCAAAAGGATATTTTACCTCCAAAAGGGTTAAAATTTCAAATCAATGTAGCTGTCCCGAATGTCTATCCTATGCTGCATGACAAACTTCTAATGATCATATCACTCAAAAATTTCATAATTTATATCAATGGAAAGCTAGAAAGATAAGCTAAAACTTCTAAGAAGACATCTTTATCTAATTCAACCTAGATTAATACAAATTTTCCCCTGAAGTCACAACATGAATTTTTCCTATGGAAAACTTGGAATTTGCATTGTACAAACTTGGAATGTCATGAGAATAACCATTCAACTACCAAATTGACTTTATTAAAGTCTCAAATCTCCATTGATTTGACTCATCACATTCAACTACATCTCATCATTCATAATGCCTATTTTCTTGTCCATAACATCTCACATATATATATGTACATAAATTAACAATTCATGTTCAAAAATCATCATCTCAAGTTAATAACTTCTTCAAATCTAGCCAATTCTAACTCAACATCATCCATATACAATTCATATTTCATTAACAACATAATAGGAGTTTACAAAGCTTTAATGGTATTCTAAGCCACATTACATCATCGGTATCAAAATCCAAATTACAAAAGATACCAAACCCAATAATTCTTGAAATGCGTCTAAAGTCTTGTTTTTACAAAATCTAACTTAATTGATAAAAAACATTGCAAAAGTAGAATGATGCCTTGATTCTTGGTTACTCGATCTCATTTTCTTCACTTAAAGATGGAAGGAAAAGTGGGTGAGCTTAAAAGCTCATGGGTAACAAGTTTATAATGAAAAAATAAGCAAAACCTTTGAAAACATTCACTTGTCATAGAAAATTCTGATTGAATCTATAAAGGACATGCTTCTCAAATTCTCATCGTGTAGTCAAATTCACAACTACAAAACATGAATGCATCAAACTTGTTCACATATCATAAGCACATAAGCACATCAAAATGGTTTGGGTAGATCCATAAACATGCTGAACTATATATTTCCACATAATGATCCTGTATAGTCACTATCGCAATCCCACATAGAGGTTTTACGTAGACGTAAACTTGACGGAGTCCATGGAGAAGCTCCGAGCCACTAGCGAGCAGGCGGGAGAAACCTTTAACTTGGTCAACACGAATGTGACATACTTGAATGGATTACATCAAACCCACATAATATGTAATTTATGAATTGAAAACAGTTTGTGCAAATGGAACATTCTTGGAAACTTGTTTTTCATGAACATGAGATATTTCGAAAACCATTTCCGAAAACATGATTTCATAAACATGTATCTTCTCACAAAAATTCATTTTCAAAGTGTTTTCACAAATGATCAACACAATTCATATATCATCATATAGCAAATTCTCAATTCATTCAAGAAGCAATAAATGCAACATTTATGATGCAATGAAAATTATTAAACTTCCTTGATTCAAAGAAAACATTTAGTGCCTTATTTACTCTATTATAAATATGTACCCACCTTGAAATCCTTGCTCATAAACTTGCTCAAAGAGACCTCTCCCCTTGCTCCTCTTGCTTTCCTTGATTTCCTCAAACCCATGCATTTTCTAAACTCCATGAACTAAAATCCTTCAAAAAATCCAAAAGATTCAATATGATCTTACCTTGGTTCTTCACCAAATGAAGAGTTTTTTTGTCTTTAATGAAAGCTCTTATCTTCCTCTACCTTTTTCTCTTTTTGAACAACCTCAAATTCTTTCTTGAAGGCTAAGAAAAATTGAATCCTCGCTTATTTTCTCTTCTTTTCTCTCAAACACTGAAATCTCTCTTCTTCTCTTCGTTATTTTCTCTTCTTCCCTCCTAATTCACGTTTTTCCTTCTCTTAAATGGAAGACCACATTTTTATCTTCCAATTTTACCCTTAATGAGCAAGAAATGTCCATTTTGCCCTTCCTTATAAGCTTATGGTCTTTTATGCTTATGTGTCTTGCCAAAAATACCCTTGAACATTCTTATAACCTTAACACTTTAATTCCATTCACCCATGCAATAAATCCTACTAACTTTGACGTAATTAAATAACTCCAAAATAATTAATCTATCAGAACCTCAAAAATTATTTAAATCATGCTTAACTTCAATGAAAAATTTTCAGAGCCAACATCCTTTATTCTTCTGGAGTTCTCCGCAAGTTTATCCATAATTACCTTGGTCTTTGTGGAGAATGTGTCCAGTACCTTCTTTCAACCCGGTTCTTCTTCATCTTCTTCCTCGTGAGACTCCGTATGGTCGAATCCCCTTCTTTTTATTATTGGGTGCTTGAATTTTCTTGACCAATCTTGCCCTTGACATCCTTAGCACTAATATCCTAAAGTTCCATTTTATGAGAATTTAGGATTTTAGCCCACCATAGATGATGGTGGTTTATGAACTCACAACGATAGATTGTAACTCTGTTGCACTCAACTCCATAGTAGTTAGCTATGGACAAAACCAAGTAACCCATTCGTAAATTATTTCTCCTCTTCTGTCGAGCAATGATAATTGCATTAAAAATGTGCGTGGTTGTAAAAAACTGAGATGTTATGATCCATGCACCACAATATAAATAGTTCCTTCGTCAAACACTTATTGGTTTTTGATTTGTCAAAAACCGTTTGGCACATGAATTAGTGCATCAATAAGTGTTCGTGACTCCTAATATTGTTGTTGTGTGTTTCTTAGCATCGAAACACTCAAATCTAGTTAGTTCTGTCGAATAGGGACTAACATAAAAATTGTCATGCTAATCCACTATAGAAGACTTGAGGAAACCAAAAATTTCATACATGGTGTCATAATCAAGCCCATAAGGTTGTCCCCGCAACCTAAACCATAGTTCCCTAGGTTTGTTTGATTCATATTGAAGAGAAGTAATAAGGTCAGTTCTTCATAAACTGGGAATTTAATTTGAATGAACTGACCCTATTGAATTTTCATAGCTAAGCTCTCAACCTTATCTTGCAGTTCTAATCTATCTAAGAAGGGAATGGAAATAAATACCTTCCTCCTCTAAGAAGATAGGGAAAGGTGCTCCGCAATAAGCTATTCTATTCCTCTTCCCTTGTCTGAGGACTTGTGTTCTCCTAGCTGATTGATCATGCTTTACTATTTGTTTGATACGTAACATATTGGCTTGTGAATCTGTGGAAGTTGAAAGAAATTTGGAGGTTTGAAATTTAGTAGAGAGAAGTGAAAGTGATTGGAGACATAAAGTTTAGAGAGATAAAGTGAAAATGAAAGTGAGTGAAAAAATGAAGTTAAAAACGTATTTAGGTGATTGGATGGTAAAACGGTAAAAATTTCAAGTGAAATGCACGTGTATGTCATTTTTACCTTGCCACAAGCCACGATCGTGGCCTACAATTTTTCACCAATTTTAATTTTTCTTCTTCTTTTTTCCTTCTCTACTTTTCAAAATCCCTTCTTAACTCCTTATGGCTCTTTATCTTTCTTTGCTTACTTCATCAATCATAGAATTCACGTCGATGTCCTATTCCTTTTGATTTTATATGAAAATGAAATAGCCTGACTACAGAATTCAAACTTCGTAAAGACAATTTAAGGAAATTAAAATTCCATGGGTTGCCTCCTATGCAACGTTTCTTTTAACATCAATAGCTCGATGCTTTTTTTTTTGCTTATGGTGGTTCAAATGAGTGGTGGAATGGTAGTGCAGTCGTTAATCTAAATGAGCTACCATGCACTTGATTCCACCTTCCTTGTGGCTCTCCTTCTTTTGCCTTCTTCTACACCATCGCTTCTTTCTGAAGGCACTCCTAGGATTTGCAATATCTTCCCATTTCCCTCGAGGTTTGGGTTCCTTGACATTAGTTGGAGGTAAAGGAGGACTGTTGTCTTTCTTTGACACTTTGAAAGTTACTTGCTACTTACCTAACCTCAGAGTTAGCCCCCCGCCTCAATATCAATGATTAAGCGAGTAGTGGCTGGGAATGGTCTTCTAAAGACCATAGGGTTTATACATCTTCTCTAATATCCAATATATAGAAGTTTGTGGGAAAAGTAAAATTACCAACTTGTACTTGCATATCCTGAATAACCCCCTTCGGTTGATGGACTATTCTGTCGGCCGTCTTTACTAACATCTTTAAGGGTACTAACTCTCCCATCCCTGACTTTTAACTAAATGTGTAGGGCATCATATTGATACTCGCTCCCAAATCCGTGAATGCCCTGTCTATGTTGACTCCATTTATACTACAACGAATGTAAAAATCTCTTGTATCTTCTTTCTTCTATTCTATATTGATTCGAGGTACCCATAAATGACAAAATTTCTTTGTTTTTTTTTGCTTTGCGCTCCTTAACCTTCTTCTTCATCAATTCTAGTAATGCGAGCCTCGTTTGTAGGTGTTCCTTTATGTTCTCAACCTTGTTTAAGTCAACCTCCTCAGAATTTCTTATTACCCTACTTGACAATGATTTCTGCTATGCTAAAATAGTGTATGGTAATTTGGGTCAAGATTCCTTGATTGACTCAATTCCGAGCTCACTTGGAAGGAGTTCCACAATTACTTGCCCTTTTCCTTTATCTCTATTCTCCTTTGTATGATCAAGTTCGTTTTTTTAGGACTGAGTGATGGCTATGATCCTTTCCTTTGGGTTAGACTTGGTATTGCTTGGAAGGGTTCTTGCATTGTAAGTAGATATTGCTTCAGCTAGTTGACCTACTTGGACCTCCAGATTATGTATTAAAGAGGCATAGTTCTTGGTAACTTGCGCAAATTTACTCTCAAGCCTCCTATGTGCATCCTTCATGTCTCCAATCTTATCTAAAATTTTATCCAACTTAGATTCCATTGAGTTTGGTTTATCTTATTGGAAACCCAAATTTCCTTAAGGTCTAAACTGTCCTCCTGCATTGTTCATCCAAGAGAAGTTAAAGTGATTCTTCCACCCAGGGTTGTAAGTGTTAGAGTAGGGATTGTTTCCCCCTCCTTGTCCATACTGGGCTCCTATGCAATTCACATGCTCTATATCACCTTCCTTCATTAAGAAAAAGTACTATGTGTCAAGGTCTAATTATCCATAGAGTTCATAGTTAAATTGTATGCCCTTCATCAAAGTTAAGGACGAAGCCTTCATATTGTTGATCTTTCGAGTCAAGTTATTAATCCTCACTTACATTTCCAGCATTTGATCAATAGCCATAATTCCTTATTGTTCACGAAATGTAGTAGTTTGTCTACTATGCTCATTCGTCCATAAACATCTATTACTCATCATCTCCTTTATTAGTTCTTCCATTTCATCAACTGTCTTCCTTATTAATAATCCTTCTGAAGCTACATTAATCGTGCCTCTTGTATGTAACATAACTTTATTATATAATTTTTGCAACAAAAATTACTTAGGTCAGTTATGATGTGGGCATTTTTGCTATAACTCCTTGTATCGGTTCCACACTTCGTAGATTGATTCCCGTTACCTTATTGGAGGTTGGTGATTTCCTTGATGATCTTAGTGGTCTTAGTCAGGAGAAAAAATTTATCTAAAAAGATACGAACTAACTGATCCCTAGTGATAGCATTGACTGGGTTAAAGGAGTGATACCAAGCCTTTGCTCTATCTCTAAGGGTAAAAGGAATGAACCTAATTCTAACTGCATCTTCTGACATCTAAAGGTACCTAAAGGTATCTAAGAAGTTCACTATATGCGCATTGGAGTCTTCATTTGCTAGTGCATAAAATTGCACGTTTTATTAAAGCATGCTCAAGAGAGCTAGTTTAATTTCAAATGATGTGGCTGATACTAGTGGTCTACCTACTTCTTGATTAATCGCATTGAACCCTAGCCTCATAAAGTCCATAAGGGTCCTTTGTTGTCATTTTTGGTTCACCCTATAGTCTAAATCTTGTTGAAATTCCTCGGCCAATATTGTCTTCGTGATTTCTTCTTTGTTACGCTGAGCTTTCCTAATGGTTCATTTTAGTCAAGTGATGTCTAAATCTAATTTTTTAGTTTCATGACTTGAACTTCTCATGACTTTTGTGCTCATGCAAGAGCATAATTTCAGAAATAGAAAAGAAAGAACGAAAATAAGAATTCAATACTAAAATAAACGCCTTAAACTATAGAACTAAACTAATTGCTTCCCAGACAACGACACCAAAAACTTAATCTTGATTTTTTGAAATATGTAGTTTTAATATTTTAACCTTGATATTCCATGAGTGTACGAGTCATTCGCGTAGTATCTAAGGTGTTGATCCCACCAGGAGGGTTAATCTAATCCTAAACTCTATAGTCGAAGCAAATTGTAGAAATTCAATTGTAACTAAGCTAAAACAATAACACAATTGAATCAATCAATTCAATCGACCAATTTAACTCAAAAATTAATTGAGAAATATTAACAAATCAGCAAATTGCAATGCACACACTAAGAATCAACTTGAGGAACTACTAATTAAGAGAAAGGGGAAATTTTTTTCTTATCTTCAACACTAACCTAATTAATTATGAAATGTTAGATTATTGGTCCTGGACCATCCTAGGGTTAGTTACTTTCTCTCGAGTTATAACTAAAAGACCTAAATTATAAACCCTAATTAGATTATGGAAAACTGCAATTTCTTAATTCTCATTTTATCCAAACCTTAATTAGATCTGAAGTTTTCCACTAGACTATTAGAACCTATGTGAGATCTCCCATCACACAATTACTGATTTGATTGATTTGTTATTCTTATTAAATTACCTATCTCTCACTAGCCCAATTTAATTATTTTTCATCGGTTCACCCTTTTAGTCTGTTACCAATTTATGAAAATGCAGGAATCAATCACAATGAATCCAATTCATATAAACAATCAGATTTTTATTGAATCGAAGATAAAAATAACTTGAGGTGAGTTTAGACAATCCTTAGCGTTCGTAAACCCTATCTCAATAGGTATTCCAATTTTATACATAGATAAAAATGGAAATACACTAGAAAATAGATTCGAATGAATGATGGAGGCAGCAACTATGGGAAACCTCCTGTTTTGGGAAGTGCTTCGTGTAGGCTTCTTCTCCATGTCTCTCTTCCTTCATCTCTTTCTCAATCTCTTGATGAACTCTATTTAGGGTTTTGTGATGGTGGCTGATGCAACAAGCCTCTCCTCTCTTTTGTCTCATTATTTATATACTTAATATTTTCTGGGTAGCTCTAGGGCTTTTTCAGGTTTGAAAGGTCCAAAAAATCCCTCAAACTTAACTTTTTTTTGTATCTAGGCATCTGCACAATGCAGGCCACAATCGTGGGCCACTTATACGTTTTCTATCACGATCGTGGCAGGCAGGCCATGATCGTGGGCCAAGTCTTATGCTTCTGTCACGATCGTGGCGATTTGACCATGACCATGGGTTGTTTCCTTTTCTTTTATCACGATCATGACAAATGGGCTCAAATGCTTGTACTAACCCATAAAACCCTTAAAGACAAATAACTCACAAACTAACACAATTCTACTGAAAATACATACTAAACAATTGAATAAACAGATAAACACATATCAAAATGTACCCTAAAACACGATGCATTTCACACTTATCAGTTATTTATTTGGTTTGTTGCTAGAATGCTTTTCCTATATTGATGAGATGGGATCTAAGTATTTGATAACGATGAACCGTGTTTATGCTATGATGGGTTGAATCTTTTTCTTGAGGATTAATGTAGATATTTTAGTTAATTATGTATGAATGAGTTATGGTTTTGTTGTCTTATTAATTACTGTGGTTTCTAAGCTAAGTGGATGTAATGGCATGACGAAACCTTGTAACTTTTTAGTAGTAAACAAGGATCGAGAGAAGAAGTTTAAAATGGAATGGGAAACTATGGATGCTTAGGTTAAGAACTAGAAATATATTAACCTAAGTTGTAATTAGTAGTCGGGTTTTCATAATTAATTTAGATGATAACTTTTTGAATAAGAAAGCTAGATTAGTTCATTATTTGAGTTGATTTAGAACCCAACTATTAATTTTAGTAAGACAACTTTCCAATCAATTTCCCTTAATCATGCGTAGGAGATTAAATTAGCAAAATTAATTCACACGAGTCTTCCATTCCGATTAATCTATTTGTCTTTGCTTCCAGTTGATACCATTTACTTTTCTATTTTGTGACTTTTTTTAAAGCCTTAACTCAACAAATCAGGATATAGTGCTTAGGATTGTATCTGTTTTTATTTTTATGCAAGGTTAATTTAAGTGAACAAATTTCACTTCTATGGGAGACGACCCTGGGTAATTAACTACAACTACCTCGTATATTTGCGAGTAGGATAGCCTAGACTTTTTTAGAACTTAATTTGGGCACAACAAGTTTTTAGCACCGATGTCGGGGAGATATTTAGTGTTTAAACTTAAATTAATTTCATTTTTTGCTAAAGTGATTTTGATTGTTTATGCTTGTTTATACATACATGTTTTATCTTTTTTATTTTTATTAACAAGTTTTGTTAATTTTCTTTATTAATTTAGTATTGTCTTGTTTTATTAACATGTTTTATTACGTGTTTTGTTATTAATTTAACATTGCCTTTAGTTAGTTTAAGCTAGGTAGGAGGACTATAGGAAGTGCACCCAATTAGTTTATGCTAGGAAGGAGATCTATAGACAATGAACCCATCCGTTTTATTAATAACTACATTGAATCTCAAGGGGATATTAAAGACGATCGTGATGAACCCAAGTGTGAAATTCAATTTAATAACAAAAATATGGGTGAAAGGCAGTTATTGATGAAGGAGTATGCCAGATCTGTGTTCGATACTACCACTTCATGCATCCGTTAGGGAGAGGCACCCATAAACTATGAACTAAAGAGCATCCACTACAACATATTACCATCTTTCTATAGGGTTCCCAATGAAGACCCTTTAAACTTCATTTGGGAGTTCTATACCACACTCCAAACTTTTCCTTTGGATAGCTTAGATGAAGATCAACTCAGGATAAGGTGCATCCCATACATATTGAAGGATTGAGCTAAGGAACGACTGATGACCCTTTCAACTAGTTCATTGACTACATGGGAGGAGGTGCACAACAAGTTCATAGGAAAGTTCTATTCCCACCAGAAGACTTTTAAGATGCGGACAAAGATAGCTACCTTCACTTAGATGGAGGAAGAGCCATTGTACGAGGTGTAGGAACATTTAAACTCTTGTTGATATAATGTCCATATCATCATTTCTTGCTTCACATGCTAAATCAATTCTTTTATGATAGATTGATGCAATAATGACAGTACACAGTAGACAATGCAACAGGAGGAGCTGTAGAAGAGAGGACGACCGAAGAAATGTATGAAATCTTCAAAATTTTGGGGGCTAATTCTTAAGAAAAGGACGTTAAGGGAAAAAGAGATGGATTTCCTAAAGTGAGCTCAAATCAATAATTGACTATACAGTTAGCTGAGTTCATGAGACACATTCCATTATTAATTCTTCACTTAACACCTGAACTCATTCGAAAGAAGAGGAAATAGAGAGAAAGAAGGGAAGAAGAGAAGAGACTAAGGAGAGCCGGTGAAGAAGAGAGAAATAAGGTAGAGAGATGGAAGCAGAAACAAGCCTTCAACCATCTTATGAGAACAAGCTAAAGTAGAAGGTGAAAGCTAATGCGGGAAGCTTGTAAGGGGCAGGAGACCACCACACCTCACTCACCCGATCCCTGTTTGCTTGCTCTGTTATTCATCGATTACAATGTTTCTTATTGTTTACTAAACTTTTTACTTTTATAGCTTAGCAAATTGTTACTGGGCTTTTTTTTTCATAGTTCATCTGGTTATTTACTTAGTTTCTTGCTTGAATACTTTTCTTAGACTGATGAAATATGATCTAAGTATTTAAGAATGATGTACCATATTTGTGCTATGATGGGCTAAGCCTTTTTCTTGAGGATTAATGCAACTATTTTAATCAACTATACATGAATGAGTTATGGTTTTTTGGTCTTATTAATTACTGTGATTTCTAAGCTGAATGGATGTAATGGTATGACCAAGCCTTGCTTCATTTTAATATTGAACGAATAACGAGAGAAGAAGTTTAATATGGAATGAAAAATTATAGATGCTTATGTTAAGAACTAGAAATATATTAACCTAAGTGTTAATTAGTAGTTAGGTTTTCATAATTAATTTAGATGATAACTTATTGAATACGAATGTTAGATTAGTTCATTATTCGAGTTAATTTAGAACCCAACAGTTAATTTTAGTAAGACAACTTTCCAATAAATTTCCCTTTATCATGCATAGGAGATTAAATTAGTGAAATTAATTCTCAAGAGTTTTCCATTTCGATAATGTAACATCCCACCCCCACTGGGAAGGGTAAAACAGTAATTTGGAAAGGGGCCGAGAGTGTTTAGTATTGGGTTGCAATATTTATGCATATCATTGCACGTGTATAGTGAAATTGCACATGAACTTGACTGTACATGCATTCATGACATTTCCCGGTATTTGTGCCTAATTGGAATGTGGTTGTGAATTACGTGGTAATTGTCTTTGAAAAATTATTTGGAGTGAGTCTTTGTGTGTTTTATATTTTAAGGGAATTTTCGGAATTTTTCGGGACTGTTCCGGGAAAATTTTCCGGACCGAAAAAACTGCCAAGGGGCGAACCGACTAGTTTTCGGTACAGCAGATTGCTGCCAAATAGTACTGGATTATTGGATATTTTCTGTTGGGACCGATAGTGGGACCCTTGAAAATGGTTTGAAAATGTGATTTTTTATTTGGATTATTGTTTTTATCAAAGACCATTAATTAGTTTTGTCCTTTTCTTCTTTAACTTGGACTAGTGTCAAATTGACACATATCACTTTCATTTAATGGTTGCTAGTATTCTCGGTGGTTCCTTAGTGAAGGAAGGAAAAGATAAATTTTGCTTGATTATTTCCTTCTCCAACCGAAACTTCATCTTCTTCTTTGGTCTCTCCTTCAACTTTGGCTTAAATTGCTACTTTCCTTTCAACCTGGGGTGTTTTCCTTTCATGCTTACAAACCTCCTACTTCCTTACTATGATGGTGATTGTGTATGTGGAGTGAAGGAGAGAAAGGATAATAGTTGGAGTATTAATTAAAGAATTGAAGAGTTGGAGTTGGAAGCTTTAAAGTAGGTAAGAAATTAATTATGTTCTTTTCTTAGTAGTTTGATGCATTAATTGGGAACTATTGTTCATTAAATATGTGTTATGATGTCTTGATTTCATGAAACCTATAGTTTGAGTTGTTGGGTATAAGGTTATGTTTGTGTATGACTTGATGAAGTTAGCATGAATTATGTGTTTTTAACTTGGTTTTAGCTTGATTTTGGATTGATTTTTGATGACTATTATTGACTGGAAAAGTGCTGCCAAATTGTGGCTATTGGTCTAAGTGAAAGTATTGATGATCTAGTGGCTGATTTCTTGTCTCAATTGGATGCTTGTTGAAGTATAATTGGCATTGGAAGTGATAGAATATAAGTTTAGGAGTAAAGCTGGAAAATGCAAATTGATCATGGTTTCATGTTTTTGCCATAACTAATTGTGTGGTTAAGCAAATGAGGTGAG
>JAOSBK010070755.1:0-14760 GCA_027568895.1 Erythroxylum shatona
GATTAGTAGCTCAAGGCTATAATCAACAAGAAGGAATAGACTATAATGAAACATATGCTCCTGTAGCTAGACTAGAAGCTATTAGGATTTTGCTTGCATATACTGTTTTTCATGATATAAAACTATTTCAAATGGATGTGAAAAGTGCTTTTTTGAATGGTTTTACAGATGAAGAAGTTTATGCAAAACAACCTTCAGGTTTTGAAGACATTGATAAACCAGGTTATGTCCTTTGTATGGATTAAAACAAGCACCTCGTGCTTGGTATGATCGTATGAGTTTTTAGAAAATATATTAAAAATAATTTTATAGTTGTACAAATATATGTAGACGATATCATTTTTAGTGCAACTTCTAAAAAATTATGTTCAAAATTTGAAAATCTTATGAAAAGTGAATTTAAAATGAGTATGATGGGTAAATTAAATTTCTTTCTTAGTTTACAAATTAAACAAACTGAACAAAAGATTTTTATTCATCAACAAAAATATATCAAAGAACTTTTAGTCAAATATAAAATGGAGAATGTTAAACCACTGTCAAATGTTAAACCAATGTCAACTCCTATGCATCCTTCAATCTTCTTATCTAAGGATGAAGTTGGTAAGAAAAGTGATCAAACTCTTTTTAGAGGAATTATTGGTTCTTTGCTTTACCTAACCACAAGTAGCCCTGATATATTGTTTAGTGTTTATTTGTGTGCAAGATTTCAAGCAGATCATAGAGAATCTCATTATATTGTTGTCAAAAGAATATTGAGATACTTGGTAGGTTCTACTGATCTTTGCTTAATGTATTAGAAAGGTAAAGATTTTAGGTTAATTAGCTACTGTGATGCTGATTATGCTGGAGATAGGATTAATAGAAAGAGTACAAGTGGAGGTTGTCACTTTCTTGGTCATAATCTAATTTCTTGGTCAAGCAAGAGGCAAAGTTCAATTGCTCTATCTACTGTAGAAGCTGACTACATGTCACCTGCAAGCTGTTGTTCACAGATATTATGGATTAATTATCAATTAGAGGATTATTCTATTCAAGAAGATCATATTCCAATCTTCTGTGACAACACAAGTGCTATTAATCTTTCAAAGAATCCAATACAACACTTAAGAGCAAAGTATATTGAAGTTATAAATCATTTTATAAGAGACTATGCGCAGAGAGGGATCATCAATCTACAATTTGTTGAGACGAATCAAGAATAGGTAGATATCTTCACAAACCCTTAAGTGAAGATAGATTTAAGGAAATCAGATGAAACTTGGATATGGTAATGTTAAATGAACATTCGTCTGACACTCCATGACCTAGATGATTAATCAAAAGAAGTTGAAAAGTTGTAAGTTTTCAAGTAAAATAATAACGGTAAGTTATAAACAGTAACTTTTCAAGAGTGTGTATAAAAAAAGTCATCTCAAGATTCTAAATCACCTTACACTCTAGAATTTTCTTGAAAAACTTCGAAACTGACTTGCTTTGTGCTCTCAACAAAGATTATCCAACACTTTGTTCTAAACTTCAAATTCTTCTCATTTCATATCTTTATTGTTTTATATACTAACCTTGCTTTGTTAAGCAAAATATATTTCTGTGTTTAGTGCTTATTTGTTACAGATCAAAAATGTTGAAATCTTTTATCTATAGGAGACTTGTCGATTTCACTTCCTTGAAGAAAAATCAGATGGATATCGAACCAGAGATTGAAGCAGTTGGTTGGAAAATTTTCTTCAATGTCCGAGAGATGGTATATCTGAATGAGTTATAAAAGTTCTGGAAGAATACGAAGGTGGTGGACAACACCTTGGTATCAAAGGTAGATGGGTTGTCGATAATAGTCACACAAGATTCTATCGAGAAGGCTATTGGGTGTCTAAGTATTGGAGCAAAACTGTTTAACAATACAAAATGGATCACTCCAGGTCGTGCAGATAAACCTAACATCAATCGACAACTATATGGATCCAGTAATCTAGGAGTCAAGAAGTCTTCAACCCTCATTCCAAAGGCTAAGCTTCTTCATTCACTTCTTCTCTATTATATCCTACCAAGAGCAAGAACAAAGGACATGGTGATAATGAATGATGAACATTGTTTGTTTCATCTACTTAATCACCAACCCATTAATCTTCCGTTCTTAATTATAAAGAACATGATAAAGGCTAGGGAGGATTATTATGTGAAGAGTGGTTCTTTATCTTACGGTATGTTGTTGACAACATTCCTCAAAGAATCTGGAATCCTACTTGATAGAGGGAATAGAATCAAGATGAATGTTAAGAGTGTTATTAATGCCTCTACTATGCATAAAATGAGAATCAAGACTGAAGCGGAAGTGGATATAGATTTTACACCGAAAGTAAAGTTTGAGGGGGAGCTTTTAGTAAGATGAAGCAAGAGTGAACATGTTCCATCTGAAATACAAGCAAAACCTCGATCGTCCAGAAGAATATCCACAGAGGAAAAGGTTGAACAATTGTCTAATGTGCCGATACAAGTCAAGACAATTCTATAGAGGGAGGAAAGCAAGGTTCAACAATCAACTCATCAAATGTCTTTAAAGAGGAAAGATGAGATGCTTCAATCAAAAAGGTCCAAACAGTTAAGAAGGTTACTAAGATTATTGACCTTACAACAATAAGAACAGAAGAAGCAAAAGTTCTGATTCTTGGTGGAGATTCTGAGAAGTAAGAGTAACAACAGTAGCCTACCAAATCAATTGTCTCTATCCCTCAAATTCAATTAACACAATCATCTGGAGATGCAGTGATAAAACGGAAGTTAGTATTTGAGAGGAAGAAGCCTCAACAACAACTCTATTCCAAACCAGCCAAAGAACAAAAGAAGATGAAGCTTAGCTAGAAAATGGTTTCTTCATCTGATGTTCCACAAAAGGCACAGATTGTTGAACACTAGCTGGTACTTTACAACCCTCCTCAACCAATAAAGAAAAAGGATTTGAAAATAACGGTCATAAAAGAATCAATACCTGATAGAACAGAAGTTCAATTATTATCAAGGAACATTCTAAGTAGACCGTCAAGGTACAAGTTGAGCCTATACCAGTAAACGATCAGACGATACATCTTCTAAGCCCTGAAGAACGAAGAGTATATGGTATTTTGCGAGATTAAAATTCAGAACCATATCCAATGAAGATTACAAAAGATCATTATACAATTTATCCGATAACAAGTAGAACGACAATAAAGATTGTACCAGATGTACAACCAAGATATCTAACTCCAGTAATAAATGAAGGAAAAGGAAAGAAGAAGATGTTTCCTAAAGGGCATGAAGATAATCTTACAAAAGAACATATTCAAGTGACAATGAAGAACATAGACGATGTATATCATGCAGTTCAACCTGTAGGTGTCTGCGTATCACATCACATATCAAGGGCATCAGGAAGTCAATTTGGAGCATCTACCAAAGATGAAAGTTTCAAGGTAGTTGGCATAGTTTCAGAAGGATGATACAGAAAGTATCACAATTGAAGGTATCAATTTTAACTTAGAAACCTTTGTGCATTTAATCATTCATTTCAGACCCTTAAGTTTCATACCTTCAATCAAAATTGTTTTACACCTTCTTGGGAAACTGATTGAGCCCAAGTTTATTATATAAATTGGCGACATTTTCATGATTTTTACTACACTTCTTGGCTCCTATTTCTAGATTTTATGCTTAGTTTGACTCTTCAGTATCTACCTTTATTTTATGTAGTTTGAGAGTAAAATTGTCACAAATCAGTATTAACTACACTAATTAATTTTTTGAGAACAATTGATACTGCAAACTACCGTTCGTTCATTGTAGGAGACTCAAGGAGAAGTGACTCAAGAAGAAGAAGTAGAGTCAAGGAAAGGCTGAAGTCAATAAGTCAACAAGTGAACAAGTGCAATAGGAAGTTCGCCGTGGCAAAATGATGATATGTTACCGCGGCGAAGTATGAAGAATTCCAAGTAGAACTTTCAAGAAAAGTTTGTCGTAGTGAAAATTAATTATATCATCACGGCGAAAGAACCAACAATGCATCTAAAAATTTCTAGAAAAGTTCACCGAGGTGAACTTATCCTTCGCTGCGGCGAACCTTCAAATACTCGAACTATTTTCAAAAGTTTACCCACTGTGCAACCCGAACCATAACCCATTTCTTTTAAAAACCTGCCTATTTTAGGTTAAGGGAGAGAGCCGAAATAGATATCAATATCATACACTCATTCTCTCTACCTTCGGACACACCTTAATCCCCTCTAATCCATTCCACCACCTACTCCTTCATCCGACAACTGCTAACATGGATGCTTCCAGTGGGTTCCTAGTTGTGAATTCTCCTGGAGTTATGCTTGGCTAGGCAGCTCTTTCCTCTTGAAAATGTAGCAATGGCTAGAGTTCAATGGGCTCAAAAGGGGAGTTATTTATTCCATATTTAACTACATTGTCATGAACTCCTAGGTTTATGATTTGTAATTTGTAGTTGAATATTCTTAATTAGAGTTTAATCAAGTGTTGGATATTCAATGTGTTATTGGGATTTGTTGATGTAGAACTTGCAACTTGAATATATGAAGTCTTATAAATGCTTATTTGTGATCTGATTAATTCTCTTTTATCTATCTAGTTGTGTTTAATATTGAGATGATTCTAGATCCCAAAATGACTTATTACATTGACTTACCCATTGCACACATTAAGAGCATTCAACAAGGTTTTAAGAAATAGAGTTCATTAATTAAAACCTTGGACTTAAAGAGTTCTTTTAGGTTTACCATTTGAAACTTAGTGATTCGCTCCCATTAAAATTCATTTTGAACTATGATAGCCAAAGCTCGTTTTCAAGAGGATACTATCATCATTTGATCGTGGTTTTTATTTTATCACTTTTCTATTCCTAAAATCCAAAAATACTTTTCATTACATTTTCTTACAATTCACTTATTTTTGTCCAAATTTCCAAAGATTTAAAACCCCCACTGCCTTGCTAATTTGGTTTGCATATCGTGACATATAGGCTAGCTTAGTTCCATTCATCAGGTTCCGATCAAGTGAAACGACCCAAGGTTGCATTATATACTGCATTCCTTGGAATTGAATTTTTGATTTGACCTCCAAGGGTAAGAACAAAAGGCTTCGAATCAAAATGGCACCGTTGTTGGGGAACCAAACAATTGGTTTAGGTTAGCTATTGTCATTTTTGCTACTAAGTGAGGTGAGGAACCTTAGTTTAGATTGCATTTTAGATAGTTTAGTGTCATACATGTTAATAGTATAGGATTTCATTTTCTTTCATTAGCATAAAATTTTGAAAACTCAAACAAATAGGATACCAAACTTTTTGCACACCACATACTTAGCATTTTTACACCGCATAGTTTTGAACATTTCTTTGTTGCTTTTTTATACATACATACTTTACTTGCACACTTTACTCTTACAAGCACTTTCATACATCACACACTTGCATCCTTCACATTTCGCCTTTTTAATTGACTTTGTGTGCTTGCAAGAAATTTTTGTTACTTTTATTTTATTTTATTTCCATTTAAGTTATTTCCGTGCATGTCCAAGAAAGTTAAACTTCTACCTTTTTACCCTGAAATTGAGAGACGTTTGAGAAAGATTAGAAAGGAGAGAAGAGAAAAAGAGTCTAGTCAGCCAAGGAGTAAGAGTGAGTCGATAGACAGAGTGATCATGGCTGAGAACCTAGCTTTTCTGCAAAACCCTAACTTTCATGCTAACCAACCTAGGAATAGTGATAATGGAGATAATGGGGAACATGAGCGGGTTGGAGAGAATAATGGAAATCAAAGAAGGAGAGCCATTAGGGAAGCAACTACTTCTGATGTTAATTATGATCCATTTACTACTGCTTGCCCTAATTTTGATGTCAATTTTGAAGTTAAAGGATTACTCATTAACTCTCTTCCTAAATTTCATAGATTGACAGGAGAGGATCCCTACATAAAGTCAGTGGGAGCCTCGCTTGATCAAGTACTGCAGAAGGTTTTTCACTTATCACTAGAAGGAAAAGCCAGGGAGTGGTATATGAGCCTCCCAAGGAACATGGCGAATGCCTCCCATAGTTGGGCAAATTTGAGCAAAGCATTCTTGAAAAAATATTTTCCGACCTCCAGAACTTCATCGATGAGGAAGGAGATCTATTCAAAACGGCAGGATTATGATGAATCCCTTTATGATTATTGGAACTGCTTCCAAGATCTATTGTTTAGGTGCCCCCATCACCAGATACCTGATGAGCAATTAGTGCAGTATTTTTATGATGGGTTGAAAAGTCAAGATAAAGGTGTGTTGGATGCGGCATCGGGAGGTTCTTTAATTGATCTTACAGCTACGGAGGCATGGGATTTGATCAAGAAGATGGCTTTGAATCATCAATAGTACAACATTAGGGAGATTAGAGGAGTACATGAGTTGGGAGCCACAACAGCACAATCCAAAAGAATGGAGAGTTTGGAGTCAAAGGTTGACTCTTTGGAGAATAGAGTGACCTCACAGTTATCCTTCATCACTGCAGAACTGAAGAATATGAATGCGCATCGGCCATCATCTTCTATGGATCTTATTACACCCAGTTGCGATACTTGTGGGTCAGTAATGCACATATCCAATGTTTGCCCCGGTCGGTATGAAGAGGTGTCTACAGTGTATCCGAAAAAGACAAATCAGAAATGAGACCCCTACTCTAACACTTATAATGAGGGATGGAAGGCAAACTCTAGGTTCAGTTGGAGGAATGAAGAGGGAAGGGTTCCAAACAGATTTCAACAAGGAGGAGAGGCCGGTACTTCCACTAACCAGTTCTCCAACCAATAGTAAGCCCTGACTGTCCTACCCAAAGAGGACACTAACTAACTGCTGCACAATATGATGACTTTGATGAAGGAAGAAAGGAATTCTAACAATAATCAGTTCAATGCCATAGCTTCTCTTATTCAGTAAGACTCTTCAAAGAATGCTACTCATTTTAATGCTTTAGAAAAGAGAATGGAGCAATGGGAAACGAAATATGAAAATATCAATTCCTTTGTCACCCAATTGTCCAACAACATAAGTGAGAGTCAAGCAAGAAGTAGTGGAGCTATCCCTTCTAACACCATTATAAACCCCAAAAGTTTAAATGCAATAGCTCTTCGAAGTAGGAAACAAGTGAGGTTCAAAAATCAAGATGAGGAAGAAGGCGAAGAGGAGATTGAGAGTAGAGAATTGCCTTTAATAAAGGGCAAAGTTAAAAAGTCTGAAAGCTTCAAAGAAAGATCACTTCTGATTGAAAAGAAGCCCGAACCAGGGAGCAATGGAGCTAATTCAGAGAGCTACAAGGAACAAGCAACAACAAGGGAGTATGTGGAATCAAGCAAGCATGAAGCCAATGAAGCCAAATCTTCAAAACCTTCCTTTTCCTAATACATATTTGATAAGCAAACGCATGACTGACATTAAGCATGAAAAAGATATCATTGATTTGTTTAATAAAGTGGAAGTCAATATTCCTTTGCTTAATCTTGTGAAACGAGTTCCTACTTATGCTAAATACCTTAAAGACCTGTGTACCCATAAGAGGAAGTTTAGGCCAAATGAAAGAGTCCAAGTAAGCTCAAATGTGTTCGCCTTAGTCAAACCTCAAATCCTTGTAAAATGGGAAGACCCTGGATCTTTCACTATCCCTTGCACTATAGGTAAAGTTACCATAGGGGGAGCCTTGTTAAATCTGGAGGCAGTCATTGATGTTATACCTAAGTCTATCTATCAATCATTAGGAGTCAAGAATCTTAAGTCTACATCTGTAGTTCTCTAATTGGCTGATAAGTCTATTAAGCATCCTGTGGACATTATAGAGGATATTTTGGTCCAGGTAAAGGATTTAGTTTTTCTAGCTGATTTTTATGTGCTTGATATGTCTTCTGAAGTTGTGTAGGACACTTCTTTGATTCTCGGTCGACCCTTCTGAAGGACTATTAGTACTATGATTAGCATGAAAGAAGGTACAATCATCATAGAGGTAGGAGAACAAAAGGTAAGTTTTAACATGTATGAGGCTATGAAACACCCCCATGAGGATTATTTACTTTTAGGAGTTAACATGCTTGATATTGTTACTGATGATGCATGCTCTGAGTTTGAACTCTAGCACGTTTACTCTAACTCCGCAATGAACCCATTCACTAATGACTCCTTGGAAGAAGGATTTTTTGCTAATGTTTCAGATAAACTGAGGAGTTTGGACATTAACACCAAAGTGGAGGATCCATCGTAATCATCAGGTCATTTCTCATCCTTCACTTACCACTTACTTCTGCTCTGTGATTGAATATGACATTGTGGATGCATGAGTATGTTGAATAAGTGTGGGGGAGAAACCACTTCAGTAGGACTTAGGTTTAATTTTTAGTTTATGCAATTTCAATTCAATAATTCACCTCCCTTTTATGTTCGTTGTGTTTTAGCTTGATGTACGACACATTTTCTATGATTGAGTTGTTTTGTAATGCTTAAGGACTTTGCATATGAGCTAAGTATCCCCTTAGTCTTTTCAGTATAATTTTTCATAATTTGTCTTGTTTATTTTTCTCTCGGGAAAACTTCGCCGTGGCATGGTTCAATTCGCTGAGGTGACAGTTCTTTAAAATTCTCTCAGGCCAATTCGCCGTACCGTGAATTAATTTGTTTCTCTGCGGGGAGCATTTTTTAGCAACATTCGCCATGGCGTGATATAAATCTTTTGCTGTGGCGAACACCTTGGAGCAACATTCACCGTGGCGTGACATAATTCTTACGTCGCGGTGAGCTCACTTCGGACAATCTTCACCGTAGCAAAAGATTTATCTGCGTGAAGACACCGAGTGAAATTTCCCTTATACCCTTTTTTGCTTTTGATTTTTCATCGTCCCTCTGTCCTTCTTTGTAATTTCCCTCCCCTCTTTTTTATCAACTCACCGCCCCTTCCTCATTTTTGTATACTTCCCTCAAATTTTGCCACGGTAATCTGAACTATTCTTCACAAACTCCTTTTTCCTTGTTCTCCTTGGTTCATTTCGCGTTCGTCGTCTGTATTTGCACATCTCTCCGTCTCCTTCGTGAGTATCTCACCTTTTTTTGGCTTCTTACCTCTTTATTTTCGTTGTAGTTAGGGCTTGTTCGCCGTAGCGTGGTAGGCTGTAATATTTTTGCTGCAGCAAAAAAATTGTTTTCACTGCGGAGTGGTAAGTGTAGCTTTCGCCACGGCGACACATCAATTTCACCGCAGTGAACTTAGTAGGTTTTGACTTTTAGTAACTTTTGTTTAGTTCATTTGTTTATTTTTCTGTGTTTATTTTTCTACAGGTGATTAAGCCCAAGTTTATTATATAAATTGGTGACACTTTCATGGCTTTTATTATACTTTTTGACTCATAATTCTTGATTTTGTGCTTAAATTAACCCTTGGGTGTGTACTTTTATTTTATGCAATTTGATAGTAAAAATTGTTATAAATTGATATTAACTGCACCTCTTAATTTTTCTGAGAACAATTCATACTGCAAATTGCTATTGTTGATTGTAAGAACCTCAAGGAGAAGGGAGTCAATGTGCTGAATTGAAGTCAACAGGAGACTAGCGCTACAGGAGAAGTTCGCCTCGGAAAAGTAGACCTGTCACCACTACGAAACACGAAGAATCCAAGCTGAGCTTTCGGGAAAAGTTCGCTACGGCGAAGATTAATTCTTTCGCTGTGGTGAAGGATCCAACACAGATGCAAAACCTTTCAGGAAAAGTATGCTGCGACGAACTTACCTGTCGCCGCGGTGAACCGACGAAAACCTGAAACATATTTGGAAAAATCTCTCACTGTTTGACCCGACCCACTGATCCAATGTTTAAACCTGCTAAATTAGGTTATACAAAGTAGAGAACACATTACAGAAGGAGGCGGACTTCACACATATCTCATACACACTTCTCATCTCTCTCACTCTCTACCTTCATCCATCAACCCATTCCATTTTTCATCGTCGCCTTCATCATTTGCTGCTGTTTCTATGGATGCTATCGGTGTGTTTACAGTTGTGAGTGCTCCTGGAGTGATGCTTGGCTAAGCACCATTTCCTCTTGAAGGTGTAGCGATGGCTTGAGTTCAATGGGCTTTAAAGAGGAGTAGTTCATTTATGTTTAACTACATTGTTATGAACTCCTGAGTTAGGATCTATGCTTTGTAGTTGGATTTTCTTGATTATAGTTTAATCAAGTATTGAACAATGCATTGTGTTATGGATTTGTTGATGTAGAACTTTGAGCTTTAATATATGAAGTCTCATATATGTCTTTTTGGTGATTGTGTTAATGCTCTTTTATCTGCCTAGTTGTGTTTGATATTGAGATGAGGCTTGATCCCAATTGACCACTTGCATTAACTTACCCATTACACACACTAAGACGCATTCAACAAGGTTTTAAGAAATGGAGTTCATTGATTAAAACCTTGGACTTAAAGAGTTCTTTAAGGTTTATCAATTGAAAACTTAGTGACTTTCACTCCCAAAAAGATTTGTTTTGAACTACGATAACCAAAGCTCATTTTCAAGAGGATTTTATCATATTTAATCATCATTTGAGTTTTCGATTTTCATTTCCCAAAAATACAAAAATACCTTTTATATACTTTTCTTTCATTTAGTTCAATTTAATTAGTTTTATGAAAAATCCAAAACCCCACGCTTAACTAATTTAGTTTGCATTCCATGACAATTAGGCTAGCTTAGATCATTTGCACTAGGTTCTAATGAAGTGAGACGACCCAAGGTTGCACTTTATATTGTAACCCTTGGAATTAAATTTTTGATTCGGTTTCTAAGGGAATAACCCAAAGACAAAACACCCGATCACGAGGCATTACATTTAGGATGATCCTTATCTGTGACAGATGTGTAGTGACCAAGTCATAAGAAAGTGTGTGCCTAGTGAAGAATTCGATGCCATTATTTCAACTTGCCATTCCATGGTTTGTAGAGGGCATTTCAGTGCAAGGAGAACATCTAGGAAAATTATAGTCTCTGGTTTTTACTAGCCAACCCTTTTTAAGGATTCTTTTACATTTTGCCAGTCCTATGACAAATGTCAACGTTTTGGAGGGTTAGATAAAAGACATGAAATGCCTCAGTAGCCTTTACTATTTTGTGAAATCTTTGATGCTTGGGAGAATGATTTCATAGGTACCTTTCCTCCATAGGATTCCAAAGGTAGTAGTGAGTGATAGGGGTACACACTTCTATAATAGGGTAGCTGATAACCTGTTTTCAAAATTTTGTGTCATCACAAAGTCTCCACTCCATATCAACCCCAAACCAATGGTCAGGCTAAAATATCTAATAGAGAGGTGAAGCACATCTAGGAAAGAAGATAGTAAAGCCATCTAAGAAAGATTGGAGCTTGCGATTATAAGAAGCATTGTGGGCCTATCAGACTACCTACAAGTCACCAATTAGAATGTCTCCCTACCACTTAATCTATGGAAAAGCTTTCCACTTGCTACTGGAGTTAGAGCATAAAGCATACTGGGCAGTCAAGAAGTGCAACATGGACTTAGAATCTTCTAGGATGGACAGAAAGCTACAATTGCAATAATCGGAAGAGTTAAGGCTACAAACATATGAGAACTCTCTACTCTACAAGGAGAAAACAAAGTTTATGCATGATAAAGTTCTCCTGAGGAAAAACTTCAAAGAGGGAGAGAAAGTGTTGTTGTTTAAGGCTTGTTTCATTTTTAAGTAAGGGAAGTTTAACACTCACTGGGATGGGCCGTACACTGTCACAAAGGTGTACAACTTTGGTATCGTAAAGCTTCTACACGAAGATATTGTAGCTAAGCTTAAGGTGAAGGGCCATTTGTTGAAGTTTTAACATGAGAAACAAAAACCTCCATGACTCTCAGGTTGTTTCTTTCCTTCACTTGTTTACTTACTTTAGCCTTACGATTTCTAATGACATGTTTTGGTGCATTAGTTTGTTGAGTAAGTATAAGGGAGAAACTACCCCAGGAGGAAAAATAGTTTAGTTTTTAGTTTAATTAGTAGTTTTTCAATTCAATTATATCCCCTTTTAGTTCTATCTCTTGCCTTTCTTTTGCTGTGCTTAATTTCCTTGATGCATGATATATCTTCAATTTTCGAGAAGTTTTGTATTGTTGATTGTATTGTATTTTCTTTTCATGAGCTTATTTGGTACCTTATATATACACTTTAAAGTTTTCTAAGTGTCCAGCCTATGTCCTATGCTTCTTTGTCTTGTTTGTCATTTCTTTGTTGAAGTTTTCTATATGTCTTTTTTAGTTTAGGTTACTTTTACTGCGACGAACTCATGGTTTCATCGCAACACTATCCCCCTAGTTTCTTTGTGTTGCACTTGAGTTATCTTTGTCACAATGTGCATTCCATGTCGCCACAGCGAAGTTCTCCTTTTTCTTACCTTTGGTTATTTTCACTACGGCGACCTCAAACTTTTGCCGTGGTGAAGATAGAATCTACACAAACCTCCTCTCATTTTTTTAATTTTTAATTATCAGATTACCATTCTACCCCTATATATCATTTACCCATTCATATTCTCTCTACCGTTTTTCATCTTTTCATACCTTTGGTTATTTTCGTCGCGGCAATGTGGAAGATAGAATCTACGCAGACTTCTTCTCATTTATTCAATTTTTATTTATCATATTACCATTCTACTCCTATATGTCATTTACCCATTCATATTCTCTCTACCCTTTTTCATCTTTTCGCACTCCCACCCCACCTTCAACCTCCCAACTCTCCCCCCATTTGGTTTAAACAACCATTTCGTGCCTCCTCGTCTCCTTCTTCTCTGTTTCATCTCTTCTCCCTCTCCTTTCATCTCCTACTCCTATACCCTTCACTACCTTTTAATCTTTTTGTTTCTCGGCACTCTCTGCATAGATTTCTTCTTCCTCTCTGTAAGAATCTCCATCTTCTCTTCTTCTTTCATTTCCTTTATTCCCTAATTTGAGGATTTTGCCACAACGAAGGAATGAGTTTGCCGCGGTGAACTATGTGAATTTTTTGGTTCTTTGAAAACCCCTGAATCATTGAATAACCACTGCTATTTGCTTAGGTTGTCATTTTTGGTTTGCTCTGTTTGTTTGCTTGGTTTTTTTAATCTATGTATCTCTTTGCAGGAAAATGTCTTGAGCCAAAAACCCTACCATTCTTAGTGAGTCTGACTCCCCTGAAAACTTTACCTTTGAGTAACTCTATGAAAAAATTGATGCTAGACCTCTTATTAAAGAGCGGCCTTTTCCTCTAAACCCCCCAAACAACCCCTTTTGTCTAGCAACTTCAGGCCTCCTAATTAACTGGTTTAGTTCATTTGTGTACCCTAGGTAATGATAAATTTATTTTTCATTTTAACACTTATGCCCAATTCCATGATCGATTGAACATTGACCTTCATGGTATTAGGGAGTCATATGCCTTTAAAATTGCCATCATTCGCTGCCACTATGATCTTCCCCCATGTCATTGCTGCCATTACGACCAACTTATCCATAACTACCCCATGGCCGATGTTGCCTGCACCCTCTGTCAAGAGGGCGCTGACTGACATCAACCACGCAACACTGAACACTACCTTAAACGCATTGAGTTACAACTAGAGGCTCATCTTTGGGTGCATTTGGTCTGTAACAACAATGTTCCCACCACCCACCTAGCTAACGTCACCAAGTGCCAAGCCTTATACATTTACCTCCTGATGACTGATCGTCTGGTCAACATAGCTGATGCTATCGCCTCCACCCTCCATGACTCCATCAATACACCCAAACTCACCAACGACCTAGTCTTGCCTCACCTTATCTATGATATTTTCCACGCCCACAATGTCCCTGAGTTTGATATTGACAACTATTTTGACCTAGCCCTACCCTTTAGGTACGACCGTCTCAAATAACTTCCCTTTCAACCATCACCTCCTCCCCTACCTATTTCTGATGTTGGTACAGTCCCAGCAGTCGGTGCACTAGCCAAGAAAGGTTAGCTAGCTCAGGAATTTCCCGAGCTTATCACTTTAAGGACCCTTGTTTCCAAGATCGATGGACTTTCTACTGATCTCTACCCACACTGTGTTAAGTATGATCGGGACAGGTGTTATCATTATCGTATGGATGCTTTAACCACCGAGTGCTTACAATTCCCACTACCCTCTGATGAGGATGAACCGATGAGCAGTGCTGGCACATTTGGGGCGGGTGTTGGAGTTATGTAAGTATAGTGCCCTGGAAAGCAACTGCATTTACATGTAACTTAATTTTCTTCTAGATATAGTTTTGTAATGAAAATATTTATTATTAATGAAACAAAAGAGTTTGGTTTTATTTGTGTAATACAAGATTATTTGTGTGAGCATGCCAATGATTGTAAGGAACATGATTTCTGTTTTTTGTCTTATAAAATTTGGTTATTCCTTATATTTTGAAAAAGTTGTTTCAACATATAAGAATAAGGATTTTATTTCTGATGCGATAATTAAACAAGGATTGTTCTTTATACAACCTATGACTGGCTCACTAAACACCACAGAATTGATAAAACCAATACAATCCAATGTCTCTAGCATTAATTCAAAGTATCTGTGGCACTTAAGAATGGGTCTTATCAATCAGAAAAGACTTGATAGGTTAGTAAAGGATGGGATCCTTATGGGCTTGGATAGTGATCCATTACCCACCTGTGAATCTTGTATTGAAGGAAA
>JAOSBK010070980.1:0-14728 GCA_027568895.1 Erythroxylum shatona
ATCTTATAAAATGACAAAAAGTTTTGAAAAAGATAATTTTTGCTTATTTTTCAATTTATAGACATATTATCCACGAGTTGTCTAGCTCACCCCCCCTTTCATCCCTATCTCCAGGTTTTGAGCAGGAGATCGGATGAAAGAAAGCCAAGTCATCTATCCGATTTTACATATTTTTGTAATTCGTATATTTGGATTTTGGTAATTGGTTTGTAAATAGCTTAAAAAGCCATTAAGAAATTGTATGTGATTAATTTATGATATGTATGGATTATGAAATTGTATGAGAGCTTGAGTTGTGGAATTGGAATTGTGTATGGCTATGGATTGTGCATTATGGATTTTGTGTAATGAATTTAGATATGAGTATGATTTGTATATGGATGAATGTGAATGAATGGGCATTGAATCTTAGATAATGTGATATGAATTCCGGACGGGAGGTCCGAGGAATGTGATGATTTGTGTGGATTATTTTGGTTTATAGAAGTGTTTTTAAAACCTATTTGCAGGTTTTGGGTTAGTTAAAATGCAGCCGTTATGCTGCCGAATTTTTAAATGGATTAAAAGATGAATTATGGGATATGTATGATTGTTAAGAAGATTATTGTATAAGGATGATCTTCCAAAAGGGGAAATTAATTGTTTTGAATAGTATGAGATTGAATAAAGTTGAATAATGAATAAGAAAAAGAATGTGAATAGTTTTCCAAAAGGGGAATTGTTTTGTTTTGTTTGAGTGAGAATAAGATTAAGATGAAAGAAATGAAAAATAAGAAAAAGAAAGAAAAAAATTTATACCGGATTAGATTGGTAATGTCTAAGGTTTCCAATGCGATAGTCTTCTAAGATAATTGTGTTCGGATGTCGGATGAAGCGTTTGTTCCGCTTTTGATTCGATTCGCTTTCGATTCCGGTTTTGTATTCGATTTGCTTTGGATACTTTCGCTTTATGATTCGATCTTTCTGCGTTTGCTTCTGATTTGTTTTCAATTCCATTAAGAATCTGATTTTTTTTTATTCGCATCCGTTAAGTCTTTGTTTAGCTTTCGACACCTTTGCTTTTGCATTCGTCCGCTTAGTTCCGCTTTGCAATTTTGGTTATGTTTTTCCTGTTATGCGATTTGTGTTTCGTTCTCGTTCGTTTTTTTGGTTGGGGTCCGGTCTCGAGATCGGGTCCCAACAAATTCAATTCCTAGAAAGGGCCTCCCAAGAGCTCAGTTAAACAAACAGTCTTTTAAATTCGGTAATTTTAAGGTTGTATGACGATTGGCAAGTTCTTCTCTTCTGCCTCTATTTCAGTAACTACTCTATCCAAAACAAAACATGATGTTAAATACTCACATGTTCTGACGTGCTAAGCAAAGAATTTTAGAAGTAACTTTATGTTGCAGAAACTTTCCTAGAAGCTCCAGAACCATTTTGGTGTTCAATACATCCAGCCCCTCATGGCACACATATCTCTTCTCAATAAAGTTGTCCTTGCAACCTATTTCCATGTCTTGCGGTCTAATTAGCCATACAGCGATCTTTTCTGAGGTAAGTTCCAGCAAGCCTTCATCATCCAGTGATGCATCAAGTAACTGACACAATTGAAAAGAAAAATTCAGCTAGAAGTATCCTGGGTTCACACACTTGAAAGCCATGTATATGAGAAAGAAGAACGCCATCTACTGCTTTCATGATCCTGAAATTAATCAGGGAACATGATGTTAATTTGGCCAGTATGAAGCTGGGAGAAAGAAAAATAAGAAGAAAAAAAGATGAAATAGCATTATTATCAGTTAATGGAAGCTTTCAAATGGCACATACACGTCCATTGAAGTAATAGAACAATAAATAAGAACAGGAAATCTAATTTTCAAAGAAGTTGTTTGTCATTAGCAGGATACCTATCCGAATAAGAGCATCCGAAAAGCCTAAATCAGTTAATGGAGCTTTCAAATGGCATATACACGTCCATAGAAGTAATGGAACAATAAATAAGAACAAGAAATCTCATTGTCAAAGAAGTTGTTTGTCATTGGGAGGAAACCTATCCGAATAAGAGCATTCGAAAAGCCTAAGCTAAAAGAAATTCTTATGGACCCAATAAAAATAAATAACCAGTACTAAACACAAACATATGAAATAACATACGGAAAAAAAGATTTCTACTGCCAAATAATAGTAATAAAAGGGCATTTCACATTTCTTCTACTACCATCAATTTGATAGGGCTTCTTGTATGAAAAAAGAAAAAAGAAACCCTTCCATTCTCATTATTATTGATTGTTACTGAAGTTTTTTGCTGAATTATGGGGGGTTTTCACAGGTCTACAACTTGCATGGGATCTCGGATGCAGACAAGTGGAATTAGAAGTGGACTCCTTAATAATTATTAACATTTTATCGTCATTTGCAAATCAAACCACCAGGGTTAATTTACTAGTACGGGGGATCCAGAACATATTAGCCAGAGATTGGGTTGTGAAGATCAGACATGTTTATCAGCAGGCTAATCAGGTTGCGGATTGGCTAGCCAATTATGCCCTTTCTTTAGACCTTGGCTTACACATCTTACAGAACTCGCCTGTGGGTTGCCTGACTATTATACTAGAGGATATTTCGGGGGTTTCATTTCCCCGTCAAGTTATTTCCAATTAATGTAACTCCTTTTCGAACCAAAAAAAATAAACAAAAGTTCCTTTAATCGTTTTTTTATCCTTCTGTACCCCATGAAGATAAAGAATAGTATGTTCACTATGACTCTTCATAATACTTTGCTTATAACCTAGGAGGTAAACCCTCGACAATGCCATCAATGACATGTACGGCAATAGAACTCCCTCTTATTATTCCTAGAAAACAATCTCCATCAACTCAGCAGCAATATAAAAGAAATTCCCGAATCTGTGAATCATAAACAGTATTAGCATTCAATAGAACCTTATTTCCCAATTTTGTGTTGATGCGCCAAAAATTCTGACTTCACATGAAACTTAAAAGTTCCAATATTTTTAAGACTTCAACATTGAGGAATAGCTCTTCTCAGGCTTCTTTCTTCAAGTGAGGCCAGTAGATGGGCCAATGCATTACATCCTAGTGTCACATTAACGCTTGTGTGTTTTATTCTAACGCAACTCTATCGTCAGTCCCACCCAAGTCATATTGAATCAACAATTGAAAGTTAGAATTGTTGTTCACTATGAGCGATATGTCTTCACATTCTCCCACTGAAGAGGACAACTATACTTCTACTAACCTTCTTAAATACATGATAAATTTACAATCATCTCCAAAACAAACTCTTTGGATTCATCATGAAAGTGAATGTTTCAACATCTCGTAACCTTTTAACTATACATTAAATGTATCAATAAAGGCAATAGTTCTAATTGGATGTACTGTTATGAGATTTGAACTTTTCAAATTCCATCTTACTCTCACTACTTATCTTGAGAACCATTCTCCTATGTATTCATTGAAATAAACAATTTGTTCAATAAGGTCTGTAAGATTATATCCAATCTTTTAGATATCTCATAACCCTTTATTAACTAACTAATTCTAAACTTAATGGATAATATATGCTTTAACTAAGCATTACATCCTTAAATCATTAACTTTGACTCTTTTAAAGACTTATACTTGCATATCAAATATCAAATCTTGTTAATTAATTCAATTAGAACTATTGAAGATAAGTCATTGTAATAGGCATAGCTATAGAAGAAATAATATTGCATCATACAATATCTCACATCATATTTTCTTCCTTTCATAAATCCATAATCTTATAAATTTTAGTTGTAAAGATATTCACCAGAGAATCTCATTCTCTATAAATAACTGAAAATTTAAAACTCACCACAATGATCTCATCGAAGTGCTTCAACATTTTCACTGATTAATTTTCCTTTAGATTTAAACAATTTGAACTATTCAAAATTTTAAATCATTATTTCATTTAATACATTTGACTATATCACATAAAGTTGTTATTAATATAATCAAATATAAGTATTATCCTTTATGAATTGTTACTCCATCCAATATGTCACATATATAAATTTAACAATTCAATACAATCATATTCCTTTCACTAAAGGTTTATTTGGTTATTCTTCAACTTGATAAGTTTCATACGATTCATAATCAAAAGTATACACATATCCTTGCATGAAACTTTATGATTCTTGTTATGTTGATTTAACCAACATGATATAAAAAGATATTATCGATTATTCAACTTAGTATTCTTGCCACTAATGCTCCTTTGATCCAACATATAAAACTATTTGTGTAAAATGGGATCAACTACTTTACTTGTCACTTTATTTCATATCATACTTTAGACATTACAATAATGTTGAATCTAAATTCATTATCAAATACTCATAAGCATGAAATAGAAATACATATGATCTCTATCATATCACTTATAGGCAAGAAAAATAATGCAATCATTTTCTTCTAATAATAATTATTATCATTCTATAATAAAGCCTTTAATTGTAGTCCACAATTATGCCTTTAGTAGGCTAAATTATCTGGAACAATTCCAATAAGGTGCCATACCTTTCAACCCTACTCCATGCAACCCTTTCCATCTTGCTATCACAGTATTGACATACACCTTACATGCTGTCATTAAAATTTACTACACATTGTGTAGCTCCCCACTCCTATACACTACAAGAAATCAAAGAGTTACCAACGGAAATAATTGACACTAAATCCAATTATTCCATCGGTATTAATATTTACCGATAAAATTAAATGATAGACAAAAGCATCGTTAATACGGGCGTAGGTAACTATAACGACGAAAATGTCATATGCCTTTCCGTCAGTATAAAATATACCGACAGAATTAAGGAAACTGTCGGTAAATCGTCGTAAATATACCGACGGATTAAAATAAACGGTCGGTAAATAAAACAAACAATTTATCAAAGGTATACAATTTTCCGTCGATAATATGGAAATACTTTTCCGACGGATTCCTTATTCCGTTGGTAATGTTTAAACATATTTTTTGACGATTTTCTGTAATTCGTCGATAATTGGAAGTTAGAATTTTTTTTAAAATCCCGATATTAAATTTTATTTGATGATCTTATGAAAAATGCATAATTTCAACAGTTGTGAATTATCTGTGCATATTAAATTTATTGTTTATATATTTAATTTGGTCAAACAGAAGTTGATTAGTGATATAAAGTTCAAAATTTGTTAATTGATAATAAAACATTAAAGTGTACATAATATATCTTTATAATTGAAAGCAAATGACTACAACAATCCTAATGTTCTGGTGATGGAGGGTGCTCAGAGGTGCTATCCCTCCCCTTCAACTGCTCCAGCTCCTATCTCAATTGAGCCATCTGTTCCATTTGCTCTTGCATGTGAGCCATCTAGTCCATCTTCTCTTACATGTGAGTCATCCTCTCCATCAATGTATTCACTGTTGCTTGAAGCTCGGTGACTTTCGACGATTGTGCTTGTCTATTAGACGTTGTTGTACTGGACATGGAGGATTGTGAATAACAAGTATTCGCAAATAAACCTAACCTAAATATCCATCCACGACGGTCCCTACCACCGATAACATCAAAATACGTCTGAGTCTCATCAACAGGTTGTTCCTCCTGAGATTGTTGATGAATGATTTGTTGTATTTGTTCCTATTAGGAACCAATGTTTACATTAGTAAAGGATTATTCATAATCGTAAAACTAAATGATTATCAAAGAAATAGTAATAAGGCATTCAGTTCACATACATTCATTTCTCAACATCAGCTGTTGAGAATGTCACTCCATCATGCTTCTTGGTGTGAGTATGCAAAAACAACTGAGTAGGTGTAGGAGGAGTACCTAAAGACTTTTTCTGCATATTTAACCTAAATGTTTAGATGTGAATTATATTTAATAAAAATTTCAATAGAGTTTCTCCTCATTTTATGATATGTCCTCCTGTTGAACAAATAAAAAAACTCAACACAGCCATATATGGTACCAGGCATTTATATCATTACCATTATCTATAATATAGCAAAGTAAAACATATACAAAATAAAAGTGAAGTTTAGATATTTATAAGTCTCTGTGCATGCTCATGGTGGGTTATTGATCATCCCGTATATGCGGGAAGACTCTCTCTCCCTCTGGCCTCCACGTTTGTTGGTGGAGTTACGGCTTGAGATTGTCATTGCCACAGGGCTTCCCCAATACTCATGCCATCGACTTCATATTTGCTTCGAAATATAACGCGATCGTACACCAATCTTGTGTATCGCACCAATAAAGTCAAGATAATGTGTACGAGCTCGCCTCTCCCATAGTCTATATATGCTGGCATCGATACCAGAATCCCAGAAAAATTCTTTCTGAAATAAGAAGAAAAAATTTAAAGTAATATCATGTAATAATATTTATGTAATTAGTGTATATAAATCAATATAAAACAAAACTAAATGTTTATTGTACCTCAAATTTCTGAAAGTAAAATTTCTTTATTGCTTGAGAGATATTCTTCCACACATAACCCTCAGGATCAATTCGTTCTTTAAATATAGAAGTTATATTTCTAAAACACGGTCCAGATGGAACCATCCTAATATAAGAAGTAATTTGATAAAATGAAAAAACTAATAAACCTATAACTTAATTAAAAACAAATAGTCATTAATGTGATTTCACTTACAAAGTGCCATTAATTACTATGTACTTTCTTCCTAGATCTTCAACTTTTTTTGGACACTTGACTTGATCTTTTTGTTAGTTGTTTAAGCCCCTCCTTATGCTTTCCTTGTATGGCTACTCGTGTAACTTGAATCAATATTTAATTTCCATAATTTTTTCTCTCCTCAAATTCTTACTTTCATCTACAAAATTAAAAAATGTGATGCATGACCAAAAATACATCTCTTGTATCCCCCATTTTTGCTATTAAATTCACTCTTTTCCTCTCATGTTTTTCTCTTATTTTCGTTTTACCCAAAAGGCTTAAATTACTCCTAAGTGTTTACTCTCATTTCTTTCCCTTTAAACTCTCCTGCTCTTTCATAAATCTAGAGTTGATCGCCATAACTTGCTTTGTTACCTTAACCTTCTCACCCTTATTCAAACATTTTAATTTATATGGTTTATAGTATTTTGTAGTTGGTAGTCTTAACTTCTCCACTAACTTCACACTAGATATATTTGCATACTTGCCTCCATATATGATCATATTACTCACTCATTTTTTGATGGAACACCTTTTATGGAGGAGATTGTCCTATTATTCACATATGCATCCTCTCCACAAACTCAATTCCCTCTTAGTGACCAATATCTTTCTCCTGTCAAGCCTCTCAATGCACTTATCATCACTAGAATCCTCTAAGTTAGGCATATCATCATGCACATCCTCTTCACTCTCAGACATATATTCCCCATCCTCCCTCAAATAGTTGATAGTACTATCAACCTCATCGTGGACCTTAAAGTCATCCATTTTAGTATATACAAATATGTTATGTCGTAATCTATACTTGGTAGCTTCATATTTTCCTACCTTATCCCTCACCTCACTAAATTGATGAATGAGATGCTTGTTTTGACTTTATATTATGCTTATGATGAAGTTTAGGTCTATCCCCACTCTTTCTTCCTTACATACTTCCTTATCTTTGGATAATTTTCTGTTGCGAGTTTGAGTCATAATGTACTTACAAAAAATGTTAGTAGCAAAAGCACCCCTTTACATGCTTCTTTCATAGTTCACTTTGTTTAGAATTGAAACTCTTAACTAAAGGTTCTTTGCCATCTCCATAATTTAAATTAAGAGAACTAGTTTAAAATTTCCTCATTTGTCAAATAACTCCCAAAGACGCAAATTAGACTGAAAAATTAAAAAAATTGTAACTAAAGGCTAAGAAGTATGAAAAATCAAGACTAGGAAATTGAATTCTATAAGTCCCAATTAGATCTGATAAAAAAAGGAATAATAAGAACTCAACAAGAATGGATTACATTGTAAGGCAAAATAAGACAATTCATAATTTTTTTTATTAATTTGTAAAATCAAGGAAATAAGAAATAAGGAACAAAGAAAAAAATGATCTATGTTTTATACGAATCTTGTTTATGAATGATGCAAACAAAGAAATTGAGTATAAAAAACAAAGACACAAAAATATTAAAATGTAAACAAACAGTATAAAACAAACTGAATATAGATGTTGTTTTTAATACCAAATTTTGGTATGACCATTACTAATAGGAATAGTAAGATTCAATATCAATATGATAGGACCAAGGTCCATTATATCATAATCATGTTTAGTTTAAAATTTTAAACATAAAAATACAAAAGAATGATACAAATCACAATGCTCTAGAAAGGAAGCACTAAGAGTGATAAGATTTTATACTTGATCACCATTATCAATTTAGATTAAATCATTAATTATTAAGACATTAAAATAAGAGTTTCTTTAAAAATAAGGATGAACAAAAGCCTTTCCAATGTACTTATTTTTTCTAGTTAGGGACTTCTTTAGTGCTTTTCTACTATTTTTTTCTCTATCTTTACTTACTAGGATAGAGTCATGAATCCTTCAAAATATAATCATCATATCCAACCCAAACTTGGTTTGAAGAATAGGCATTTCAACAAACACCTAACATGCATCAAACAACCTTTGCAACATCATAACAAAATTTCATAACACAACCTTCTAACACTAACATTTCAACCTTAATTTTTCTTACCCATTCACAAAATACTTAAACATACCAAACAAATCAAATAAACACAACACCAACGTCAAGAGAAAACTAAACCGTTTCCAACATACCTCACAAAAATACAACAACCGTGGGAGAAGAGGAGGAGCTTCCACTGCCGACCACAACACTGACATCTGACTAGAAAGGGTGGGGGAGTCGTCGCCGAAGGAGAGGAGAGACGTTGCGGGAGGGAGGAGAAGAAAAATGTTGGAGACTCGACGGTAGGGGGAGAAGGGTGGGTAACACCAAATGACATCATTTTGATTAAGTTTATAATGTTTAATTGTCCACTCGACGACGACATATTACTTTAAAATTTATCGATGGAATATTACGTCGCTAATAATCCGTCGGTAATGTCAATTCTTCTACTTACTGCCATTTTCTCCCGCCTTATTCACCGACGGTACTTGTTCCGTCGCTAATCGAAAATTTTCCAGACACCTTTTTCGTTGAGTATAGAATTTTCATCAGTAAAACATGACTTTCTCCCAATTTTAGTGATAGATATTGGTTCCATCGCTAAATGAAAATTTTTCAGACTAGTTGTCCGACGATATACAATTTTCGTCGCTAATTTGCTATGGTTTCTTAACCGTTGCCAAATTTTCATTAGTAATGCGTTCATTTCTTGTAGTGTATAAATATAATGAAATTTTATTTTTAATGAAAAAACTAATATTACATATTACAAATTTTATAGTTTTAATATAAGTAATCATATATAAATGTGATAATTTAATAAATCAATTTATTTGATACATATCATCATCAATTTATTTGCCCATATTATTTTCTCTAATGCCACTTTATACCTAATCATTTATAAAATTATATGATGTACACCCTATAATTTAACTTTATTATATTTCTGTTAGGTTTCTGTTACTGGACTACTTACCCATTGAATGTGACATGCCAACTGGTTAAGTGGACCTACTAAATGTTGACATAGACTTTATTAAACGAAAAATGATGACACTTTTCTTTTTCTTGATTTAATAATAATTTAAATTATTAAAATAATCATATTTTATCATTATCTTTGCCATTTTTTCAGCCACCATCATCATTAATCTTTGATGCTCTCCTCTGCCTATCTAATTGTAACCACCACCAAATCAGTTTTGGTTTAAAGTGCCTCTTGCTCACTTTCTTTGTCTTCTCCTTCCTTTTAGATTTCCTAGTGTTATATAAATAATTAAAAATCTTTCGCTTTCCACATCCCTTCCATAAGATCCAAAACCTCTTTAACTATGTCCAATCCATTACTATTCCATTTGCACTTCCAAGCAATCTTCATCCTTTCCAATACCAATAAACACTTTAATCATGATCTTCTTAAGTCCAAATTTTTCTCCTATGTTACCAAAGTTACCTCCCTAACCCCTAAACAGCTCTTTCATTGTTAATTTCGCTCTCTTAGTAGTCATTGTGGAGATGAAAATAGTTTTTGGAGCATTCACTTATTTGGGGAACCTTTACCTTACTTGTATAAGTGTGGCAGTGGCATAAGCGAAATCAACTTTGATTCAATAATAATGAGGTTGTATATGAAGCTGCAAAATCTATGTTAGGAAATAATTGTTCTTATTTTGGTAGTAAAGTGTATAACATGGTAGTAGTATGGAATGGGAAGGAAGTAAAGGTGAAAATGGAAAAGTACTAACAATGTGGATAGTGGGAAGGTGATGCCTTGGAGTTAGTAAAGGTATTAGTTAAGGTATTTCCTAATAATTATAGAGAGGAAGAGTTGATTTCTTTATAGTTCATATTCTCTTGTTCAAATTGCCTGATTACAATTTTCATAACTAGATTTATGATTGTTTATAATGGTTTTAAAGTAATAATAAAGACAAAGTCTAAGTATGTTGTGATGGAGGCGGCAATAGTTAAAGGGGTAGAGGTCAATATCAAAGATTGGTGGCAACGATGATATAATAATAATAATAAAGCTTAAGCAATCTATGTAAGCATTTTGTTGATCCATATTGCTTAATTGGCATGCCATGTTAACATAGACATAATATAAATCTAATGGAATTAAGTTTTAAGGCATAAATAATATTATTTTGTAAACATTAAAATGTGAAGTGGTACCTAAGATAAGATAATAGTAGGGGTTAACATAGACTTTTTTGTGAAATATTATGAGGTGATTTGAACGTTTCTTTTTCTTTTATTAATTCCCGATCATTTTCTTATGATATGGTTGTCTACATAAGTGCTACATTTTAGAATTATCACATTAGTTATAATCAACAACACAAACTAACAAAATAACTTATTTTGAATTTTTCATAAAACATAAAATCTCCCATTAATTTTTAAACAAAGGGAACAAAATTAATGAAATCGATACTATTAGTCCATTAGAAAATTGATCCCTTTTTTAAGGCATGGATGTTTTTTAATTTTAAATTATTAAAAACATGAAATTACATTATTATATATATATATTATAAATAAATTTATTTTGACTATTTTCTGTTATTTAAGAGTATAAGAAAATATTTATATAATGATTGTAAATTAAAAATAACTTAATGAAAAGAACAAAATTGTATCTAATTTAGGGATGAAATCCTGACTTTCATACATAAACCAATCTCGATAACTTCTCATGTTTTTTCTTTGTCACCTCCATCTCTGACATTGTCTCCATAACGTGGAACATTCTTTGTTCATTTTCAATTGTCTCCATTGCTTCCTTGATAAGAATCAACTAATAGGAAGATCATCTCTGATAGTCTCCATCACAATATTTTCTTCAAGATTTTCATCAACTACAAAATTTGTAAAATATCCAATAAGTCAACTTATAAATAATTATTGTTTTGAAGCTTGTCAAAGTCTAGAGTTTTTGATTGTCACACCTAGAAAGGAAATCACTTTCAAAATTCGTAAAAGACAGGGTTTTGGGTTTAATTAGAATGGTTTTTATAAAGTAATGATTCTATTTGAATGCTAACAAAAATTAGGATCTAAGTTAAATTTTTATGAAAACTTTTGGATAAAATAATGTTCCTTTTACCATCTATGTGTAAGACAATTTAATGGATCGATTGATTTTGTCATACCTGTATCCATCATAGTTTTTATAAGGATTTATTCCCTCTCTCCTTCTTTCCTTGATTTGTTTCTTCAATGGTTCAAATAACCTTCTATAAGTTTCTAAAGCTTATATATATATATATATATATATATCAACAACCTAACCAACATGTTGTTTGGTATTTAAAAGAGAGAGGGAAAGGGTCTTTGACCCATTTGAGATCCCTTTATTTAAGACCCAATATCCATAATCTTGGGTTCTTTTCATGGGACTCAAACTATAAGTCACATGAGTCATTAAATATTCTAACAATCTCCCACTTGACCCATGTTACGACATGGTGGTTCAACAATAAAACTTTAAGTGCACACAATACATGGAATCGATCAAGTCATTCTTAATTAAATTAAAATGATGGGATCATAGTGGTCACAAGTTATACAACATGATCCTTCCATGTATCACATAATCAACTCATCTCATAAAACTTTAAATGGGTAATTCTGTAGTTGTTATCGCATTAATAATAATTGTTGTATACAACATAATATGGATAACAAGTAAGTGAACAAAAACATATGACTGTAATTAAATCCACAAGTGTCATAACAATTTAAGCAAAAACACTTATATGTATATATACATATCAGAACACTATGCTAAGAAGGACTTATCTATAAGGCCCATCTGTTCAACATAACTAACAAATATTTTGGATGGTAAGCCTTTAGTTAACGGATCCGCTATCATGAGATTAACACCAATATGTTCAATTGACACTTTATGTTTTTGCACTTCTTCTTTCACAAATAAATACTTCAAATCTATTTGTTTCGCACCCTTTGAATACTTGTCATTCTTAGAGAAGAAAACGGTTGTGGAATTATTAAAATAAATTCTTAACGGTTTATTAATACTGCCGATAATACCAAGACCTAAGATAAAGTTTCGCAACCACAATCCATTAACCATGGCCTCAAAGCATACCACAAATTCAGCCTCCATAGTGGAAGTAGAAAAGATGGACTTCTTTCCATTTTTCCACAAAACTGCTCCTCCAGCTAATATAAACATATATCTGAATGTGGATTTTCGTTAGTCTACACAACTGGCATAGTCTGAATTCGAGTAACCTATCACTTCGAGATGGGTTGATTTTCTATATGTGAGCATATAGCCTTTTGTGCCCTGTAAATATCTAAGAACTTTTTTTGTAGCTTTGCAATGGTCCACTCTAGGATTGTTTTGATATCGGCCTAGCATTTCAACATCAAAACTGATATCTAGCCGAGAGCATGTTTGAGCAACATTAAACTCCTAACTATTGACGCATACGGAATAAACTCCATTTCCTTATGTTCCAAATCGTTTCGTGGACATTGCATTTGACTAAATTTGTCCCTTTTCTGAATTGGAACTATCCTTGTAGAGCATTTTTTTCATTGAAATCTTTCTAATACTTTCTCGATATAACCTTTCTGAGACAATCCTAACAATCTTTGTATAATAACTCAGATCACCCGCTCACAGATATTGTCTGCTTTGGGCCATGGTTCAGCCAAATCCTCACGGTTTTGCTTTTCCCGAGGCCTTCTCAGGAGGTCACCCATCGTAGTACTACTCTTGCCCTAGCACATTTAACCTTGGAGTTTTGATGGGATTTGGTACATTAGGCCATGAAAAACGCGTTAGTAAGGGATAGGTATCTATACCCTTATAAGGTGTACCTTATTCCCCTTTCCAACCAATGTAGGACCTTACATTCTCTATCCCCTTAGGGCCCAGCCTAGCTGGCACAACGGTTCAGGTACCAGCTCTGATACCACTATAACAGCCTAGATCACCCACTCACAAATATTGTCCATTTTGGGCCTTGGCCCAACCAAGCCCTCACAGTTTTGCTTTCTTGAGAACTTCCCAGGAGGTCACCCATCCTGGAACTACTCTTGCCCTAGCATATTTAACTTTGAAGTTCTGATGGGATTCGGTGCGTTAGGGTATAGAAAACGCGTCTGTAAATGAGAGGTATCCATACCCTTATAAGGTGTACTTCGTTCCCCTCTCCAACTAATGTGGGATCTCACACTCTCCACCCCCTTAGGGCCCAGCCCTCTTTGGGGCTCAGCTTAGCTGGTACAATGGATCGGGTACCGGCTCTGATAACATCTCTAACAGCCCAGATCACTCGCTCATAGATATTGTCTGCTTTGGGCCTTAGCCCAGCCAAGCCCTCATGGTTTTATTTTTCCCGAGGCCTTCCCAACAGGTCACCCATCCTAATACTACTCTTTCCCTAACAGATTTAACCTCTGAGTTCTAATGGGATCCGGTACATTAGGCTATAAAAAACGTAACTGTAAGGGAGAGGTATCTGTACCCTTATAAGGCGTACCTTGTTCCCCTCTCCAACCGATGTAGAATCTCACACTCTCCACCCCCTTAGGGCCCAGTCCTCTTTGGGGCCCAGATTAACTGGCATAACTGTTCGAGTACCTACTCTGATATTGCTATAATAGCCCAGATCACCCGCTCACAGATATTGTCCGCTTTGGGCCTTAGCCCAACCAAGCCCTCACGGTTTTACTTTTCCCGAGAACTTCCTAGGAGGTCATCCATCCTAGAACAACTTTTGTCCTAGCACATTTAATCTCGAAGTTTTGATGGGATCCAGTGCGTTAAGATATGGAAAACGCGTCTGTAAGAGAGAGATATACGTACCCTTATAAGGCATATTTCGTTCCCCTCTCCAATCGATGTGGGATCTCACACTCTCTACCCCCTTAGGGTCCAGCCTAGCTGGCACAACTGTTCAGGTATCGGCTCTAATACCATCTCTAACAGCACAGATCACCCGCTTATAGATATTGTCTGCTTCGGGCCTCAGCCTAGCTAAGCCCTCACGGTTTTACTTTTC
>JAOSBK010071162.1:0-14707 GCA_027568895.1 Erythroxylum shatona
TTATAGTCTTCGTCTTCAACTGCTTCTTGATTCTTGATTCTTGCTTCTTTCAAGAAACGGTTATTCAGTTGAGTTCTATAACTAACTCAAACTGATTTTTGATTTGACGTGGTTTGCTTCCGTCTGCTTTTCATCGTCTGCTTTTCTTCCTTCTGTATTTCTTCATCTGTTTTTCTTCCGTCTGCTTTTCATTCGTCTGCTTTTCTTCCGTCTGTTTTTCTTTGTTTGCTTTTCTTCCGTCTGTTTTTCTTCATCTGCTTTTCTTCCGTCTGTTTTTCTTCGTCTGCTTTTCTTCCGTCTGCTTTTCTTCCGTCTGTTTTTCTTCGTCTGTTTTTCTTCCGTCTGCTTTTCTTCATCTGTTTTTCTTCCGTCTACTTTTCATTATTATTTGTACTTCATCAAAATCATTTATGTAAAGTCATTTTGACTTAACATGTATTAATAAATCAACTATTGGGGGAAGATATTTGTTTGTTTCAATTGATGCCTTTGAACATTTAAGGTATTATAAAGGTCTTCTTAAGCACTGAACTTATTCGCAAGTCATGCCTTAAGAAGACCTTTATAATACCTTGAATGTTCAAAGGCATCAATTGAAACAAACGAAAATCTTACTTAGGTCCTTTTAAGCAAGACTAAGCCTTCCCACGTGATGGTCTACTAACAATGTAGTTCTTGAATGCCTTATAACCCTCGCAATGTTTAACTCTCATACTCGCAAGAAAACTACGAAAGCAATAATAATGGAAACAATAGAAGCAAAGAAGAGATATAGTAATAATGCTAAACCTTTATTACTCTCCTAAAGTATACAAGGGAATGCTCTCACAACTCTATATGAGGAGCAAGGCTCAAATGAGCTATATATAGGCATCAAGGCTTAGGGAACAAGATAGAATCCTAACAGAACTCTACTTCCGAAAATCACATTTTATCATATCAAATTACATAATTATCTTATAAGATAACATCCCCATCTAAATAGGACTATATCTGATGAGATCTATCTACGTCCCAACTAACAAGATAAAAGATTACACATGATCTATCCCTATCTACAAAGATGTCCACTATCTTCAGATGATCCTCTCGTGTGGTCTTTATCCTATAGCACTGATGTTTATCCTCTATGATCTTATTCGCCACATCATCTAATATCTCCCCTTGATCTCTACCTGTTGATGATGAGTCATCCAAGCCAAAGCTAGTCATAGCATATTAATCTGAGCCAATGCTTACCTATGTCAAGTCTATTAGCCATGGTCCTTCTATTTGAGCACCCACTAAGTTTTTAATCCATCAAGAACTTAGCCTTAACCATATTGGCTTATACACAGTCTGAAAAACTCTACCAAAACTCACACCATATTTGATCTAAAATGCTAAGTCTTCATGGAGCTTTCTTATGCCACCACCATGCGTGTGATCTAGCTAACCTTCAACCCAAGGTCTTTCTTTAACTAGCTGTGAAGTGCCTTCATGTGTTAAAAGGCTAACAAACTAGCCCCACCAGATGAATTTGATGCCCTCGTCAAACTATTATGAAGTTAGGTGTTCATTTGATCCTCAAACTGCCATAAGGTCATATCTTTTTCCCATATAGTTTTTGTGATCAGCTTTCCCTTCCACTGGATTAAGAACTCAATCTGTCAGTTCTTATTATATTGTCCCATCTTTTCTACTTGATCTTTAAACTATTTTTTCACAATAGGTGGACCTCTCTTTACTTGACTCCTATTCATATCTGATGCATCCTTATGGTAATACTTATGAAAACTAACATGAACAGTAGGGTGTATGTTTAGTCTTTTGGGCTACTTCAACTGATATGCCACATTCCCCTCTTTACTCAGCACTTCAAATGATCCATCATACTTTGACACCAATCTACGATGCACTTACTTGCTTGAGATATTCTTCCAAATATGTGGGGTAAGTTTTAATAGTACCCTATCTGTTATGTTAAACTCTAATGGTCTCCTCCATAAGTCTGCTCTTCTTCATCCGTCGAGAAGCCTTTCAACAACTATCCCTCACCTCATCTAGCAGCTCCTACTTCTTCATCACGAACTTGTATGTTGGAGGACCTGTCCTTTGTTATGCAATCTCGAGTGGAGTGAGAGGTTGTTGTCCTAAAATTATCTCAAAGGGACTCTTCTCCGTCGCAAAAGATCTATGCAAGTTAAAGCAAAATTGTGCAATATCCATCATTGTCCATACAAAAAACAAACCCGGTTCCCAATAAATACTCTCACCATATCTGAAGGCAATGCACCACTGCAAGCATCTCCTTCTCATGCATCGAGCATCGTTGTTTTGCACTATTGAGATTTTGACTCTCAAATGCTACAGGATGAGCTTCCTATACTAGGACTCCACCAATGGCTTTATCCAATACACCCGTGTGTACTTCGAATGGAACATCAAACTTTGGTAGCTTCAACACAGGTTCAGTTGAGATAGTGACTTTAAGTATCTTAAATGCCTTTTGACACCCATCCGACCAACACCACTCTTGCTTTTTCTTCAGTAAGTTCATTTATTTGAGTATCTCATTATAAATTGCCTATAGTAGTTTGTCAGTTCAAGAAAACTTTGTAATTCTCATACTGTTGTGGTAAACTACTACTAAACTATCGCCTTCACCTTTTTCGAATCCATCTTGACCTGACCCTTAATCACCAAGTGACCCAAGAATCCAATTTTAGGCTATGCAAATTCGCACTTGTCCATCTTCACGTAGAGCTTGTATTGCTTCAGTTGCTCGAACACTTTCCTCAAGTGCTCCATATGTTCAGCCATATGTGTGCTATACACCATGATGTTGTCATGATACACCACCATGAACTCATTAAGGAAATCATACAACACATTGTTCATTAGGTTGCAAAATTTTGTAGGAGCATTAGTCAATTCGAATGGTATGACTAAAAATTATTATCTATACTAAGTTACACATGTTTTCGTTTGCTCATTGCCTTCGACTATCCACACTTACCAATATCCACTCCGAAGATCCAGCTTCGTTAAAACTGCAGCCCTCGATAATTTTCCATCAAAGCTTAAACTAAGGGAAAATTATACTTGCTTTTTATTGTTAATTTGTTTAAGGCTCGATAGTCCACTTACATCTAAAGTGTTCCATCTTGCTTCTTCTAGAACAGTACCGGTGCACCATACAGGGCTTTAAATGGTTGGACGAACCCTGCCTCTAATAGTTCGTCGAGTTATTTTTGAAGCTCTCTCAACTCTAATGAGGGCATCCTATATGGGGCGCGCCAGCTCAATCTTGTGATTTATCTCTCGAGGGGGAGTAAGAGTGTTACGTAACTCTTTCGACATCATGTCTTAAAACTCTTTCAACAAACTTGTAACCGCATCCGAGACTTCCACCATATGGTCCTCACTAATCTCCCACATAGCAGCGAGATAGGTCTCTACACCTTTCTTCAACCCTTTCTTGATGCTTATGGCCAATACATGTTCTACTGTCATTGTATCATTCGTCGTTTGATCACCAAATCTACAACAATTAAAAAAGAAGGAACTTTTTGCATTCATGATCATCATACCCTCCAAACTTAGATGCAGCACCACCTTTTTTCCCTTTAAGAAATCAATCTCCAATATCAATTTAAAATCTTCAAATGGTACGACCATGCAATTAAACTTAGCACACCAACTCGTTATGCTTATTGGGACGTTGTAAGTAGCTTCAACCAATGCTTATGCCTTACTCATAGTTTTATTATTGTTAGGGTCTTTGATACCTTGAGCTCCAACTAATACATCATCCTTTCCACCACAAATGAGTGCGTCACATCAATATTTATTATCGTGGTTACCTCCTTCCCATTGACTTGTATCCCTACATACATTAACTTGTCAAAAAAGTTAGACTCACTCTTAACCTAGTTCAACAAAGTAATCGGAATTAGGCTGCCTTTGAATCGTCCTCTTCTTCTTTAGAGTTCAATGCGTTTAGCTTCTCTTTCCTTGGATATTCTCTCGCAAAATGTAGACCAATGCATGGGTAACAAACAAGTTTGCCCTTCTTGGAGGATGTCTCCCTACTACTGAAGCCACCGTTTTGATTGCCTTTCCCCTTGAAGTCTCCCTTTTTGTAGTTTTCTTGTTTTTCCCCTCGCTCATCTCCTAATAGGCTAGGCATTTGCCCTTGGAAGAATTTGAGGAACCACCTTAGTTTCCTTCAACGCTCATAAGTCCACCAAAGCATTAGTAGTCATGATTGCACCAACCACATCCTTCACATTTAGCCTCCGTAACTCCATCTGTTCCCATAGTTATAACCAGGATGAAAACTTGAAGAGCTTGTCCGCGTCTAACATATTATCAATGTCAAGCATTAGATAACTAAAGCTTTTAATGTATTCCTTTACCGATCTGCCCTATTTTAGCTTCTTCAAAGCATCCTTAACGAGCCAAGAAGTGTTCACAAGAAGAAATTGATTTTTCAACTCCTTCTTCATCTTATCCTAGGTGTCAATGGGATCTCTACCCGCACTGATCTCCACAGAGGTGTTCATTCTCCACTAAAGCTTAGCATCCTTATCCAAGTATATATCATTCGCATTGACCTTCTTAGCATCAAGTACCTTCGCAACCACAAAGCACTACTCTATATCCACAGAAAGTTCTCGAGTTCTTTTGCATTCTGAACACCTTCAAAAACTTTCTCATGCACCTTCACCATGGCTCTCTCAACACGTCCAGACTCCTGTGTTGTAATAGCATGCCTTAGAATTGTCATCTCAAACCTAGTATCCTCCTGTGCCCTCATTAACTCAGCTATTCGATGCTATAATGCCCGGATTTGCTCTGTCAACATCTTCATCCGAATGTTGTAGGAAGTGAACTCCTCCTTCCCTTTAGGAATTAGGACAATGAATGCCTCCACTCTGTTGATATGCTCCTTTAAATTGCTACCTCCTGCCATCTCGAAATTATAGCTCTGATACTAGTTGTTACAAAGGTCTTTTTAAGTACCGAACTTACTCACAAGTCACGTCTACTCCTCTACACACCAATCTTAGTTAAATCTGTTTAAGTAAGACTTAGCCTTCCCATGTGATCATCGACTAACAATCTAGTAAGACTCTTGCAATTTTTAATTCTCACACTTAAAAGAAAACAAAAAAAGCAATAATAATGGCAACAATAGAACAAAGAAGAGATATAGCAATAATGCTAAACCTTTACTGCTTTCCTCAAAGTATAGAAATGAATGTTGTGCAACTTGTCAGATATATTGGGTCATACGAAATTTCCCCGTTCGCTCTCCCAATCGAGATATCCTTTATTTTGACCAAAAATTTTGATTAAATCATCCAAAATTTGGAGCGTGAAGTATAATGAAGTATAATTATATCTATGCTTTGGGGTTATCCAAATTAATTTAATATTATTAATTAGAATAATTTATGGTTGGTTTATTTAGACCAATAAACTATCTACACTCCGTTTATAAAAAATCAACTGTTAATATATTTAGGATTAATTGTTTATCATATTCTAGTTAGAAATCAGATTCTAGTTATAAATATGATTTATAAAAAAAAAAGATATTCAATTTCTAGATAATGTTATAAACAAGGGTAATTTCAAACTAATTCATAATCAATCGTTGGCAAAAGACGTGTAAGGAATTGAAAAAAAGAAGTTATAGTAAAAAGGTACGGTAATCGGGGCATTTGCCCTTTATATGCAAATAAAAATCGGGCGAATCTTTACTTGGAGTAGAGCACAAACCTAAAAAAATTGAAAAACGCATTCGGGAATAAGAAAATTACATCGTGATTGAATTTTTATTTCGATGAAAGAATACATCAATAAGAAATGAATTTGATAAGTTTAAGTCTAATAAATGACTTTTTATAGTTATAAGCAAATGGGTCAAAACTCATATTTCTTGAAAAATGAAAGAAAAGCCCCTATGTTAGAATAGAAGTTAGAAAGTACTCACTATCCAAAAAAAGAAAAGGAGGGCTAGAATTTACACATTGATTCTTTTTTCCTTTCCTTTAGTTAATCAATGCTATTGATAGCTTGTATAGTTCACACTTTTTGACTCTACCCTATGAATTCTCTAGTAATAGGTCTTTCACACTAATGAGATTGTCTATACAGTAACGATATTTAATTATGAATATTAATTGATTAGTTGACCCTGTTAGTCCTTTCTTGCAAGAAGAGTAGGGGCATAATTTTCCCGCCTGTTATTATACCTTGCTGTATCTTCTTTCTCTCTGCTTTTATCTTCTATTTCCCTGTATAAATTATCCCAAAACTCATTAATGACAGTAAGATTAGATGTACTATACTCCTTTCTATTAATGATCAAGCTAGACCCAAGAAATATATTGTACGACCTATTATACAACATTATAAAATTACACCTTAATTTCCTATTACACAAATACCTGAATTTCATATATGCTCCCTTATCATTTAGCCTTATTAATGGTAAGACATTCCCTTTATTTATTATGATAATATTTTTTTAACAAATTCCCAGAAGTGTAAAAGTATATATCAATTTTGAGCATAAAATACTGTCATGTGCATTTTGCAATTCCATCCACTATTGCTACCCCTCTAATTCGTAGAAAAGGAACCACTATTAGATTCAATAGCATCGCATTCAATAGGAGCATTTGATGCCTATCTCCTTCCTCCTATTCTAAGATTGACTCTTCCCATCCTTCCCCTGCCTTGGTACAATTATAACTACCTTAACCCTTAGCCAGTTGTTCGAAAGCCACACTAACAAGTTTCGATAATAGTTAGTTATAGCCCTATGTAAAGGCATATGCCACTACATGGATCGATACTGCTTAATCTTACCCTAGGAACTGGAACTGTAAGGAATAAAAGAGGGTTAAAAACTGGATTAGGTTAATAAAATACACGCTCTTATTACTTGGGCAAATAAGATGCTATCCCAGACTTTGACTATTTCCATCCTAGCGTTTTCTTTTCTTTTGTCTTCTTCTTTTCTATTCTCGGCTTTTTTTCACTTGCTTTTGATTTATCCTCTGTATAAGTAGAATTCGAAATCATGAATTCAACATTTTTACATATTCAATTTATAAACATTATTGTCATGAATTTGAAAATATCAAAATAATAAAATGAGATTTGTATATTCTGTCCAAAAAAAAGGGAGAATGAATATTTGTTTGAAATAGTTTCCAATAGGTGTTTTTCGTCTTTATGCGTGCATGGATCCTTTTATTATGTCTCGGCGAAAGTCCGATTATTGTGAGTAACATATCAAAGTAACGTCGTCTGTTTGATCAGAATTAGAGAATCCTACTAGAACTCTACTACCCACGATCATATCTTATCCCATCAAATTACATCTTTATCCTATAAGATAACATCCCCATCTAAATATGACTCTATCTGATAAGATCTATCTACATCCCAACTAATAAGATAAAAGATTACACATGATCTATCCCTGTTCACAAAGATGTTCACTATCTTCAGATGATCCTCCCTCGTGGTCTTTATCCTTTAGTGTTGATTTTTATCCTCTGTGATCTTATCCGCCATATTATCCATGATCTCCCTATGATCTCTATCTGTAGATGATGAGTCATTCAAGCCAAAGCTAGTCGTAACACACTGGTCTGAGCCAATGCTCACCCATTTCAAGTCCATTGGCCATAATCAGTCCATTTGAGCACCTACCAAGTCCTTAGTCCATCAAGAACTTAGCCTTAGTCATGTTAGCTTGTACACAGTCTGAAACTCTACCAAAACTCGCACTATGCTTGATCTAACTTGCTAAGTCACCTTGGAGCTTTCGCATGCCACTTTCATGCGTGTGATCTAACTATCCTTCCACCCAAAGGTTCGTCTCTAGCTAGTTGTGAAATGCCTTCATATGTTAAGGGGCTGACACAAGGAACCTTTTTGGGAATCCAAACATAGGGAACTCCTTTGCCTTATTTACTAAGTCTCATGTCACTAAGAATACAGAAAATAATTATTATTTTCTTTTCGATGGAATATGCATGAAACTTTATTTATTGTTTTGTCTGTAAGAATTATTAACTTTTAATTAAAATCTTGTATTACTTACCATATATCATTATTTATTGTTATTTATATGAAAATCATATATTATTGTATTACAAACTTCATATTAAAACTATCTAAAAATTTTGTGACATCATACAAAATTGTCAAACCATATAATTTAAAAGAGGAAAAGAAAAAGTAAAAATCTATATAATATTAATTAATTTTGAGTTTATAGTTTCATAAATTATTTAAACAATTTGACATTTTTATTAGTTGGATTTACTTTTACACTTGGAATCATTATTAATAATATTAAATTTAATTTTTTCAATATGATATTCAGTCATAAATTTATCAACTCAAAGATAGTGAATTCATAATTATAAATAAGAAAGTTATTTTGTTATTAAGCATTTGGTGATGATTTAAAAAAATTGTCACCAAAAGTAACCAATTAGCGACGATATTACAAAATTATCACCAAATGATAAGCATCTTGCGATGATTTTTCCGAATCGTCACCAAAGTTTCTTGGCGATGATTCTGAAAATCGTCTCCAAAATTTCACATTTAACTATGATTTCTAAATGGTTGCCAAAAAGGTAGTCAATTGTCCCTTATATTATAATGAGGCAAACTTAAGTTATAAGAAAGCAAGGTTACTCAACTTTTGTTTACCATTACAATTGTAAGACACCATTTGGTCCAAATTACTTATTAACATTGGAGACTAAATTATATAATTCTTTAGTATATTTAATATATAAGTATGATTATAGTAAATTATAAATTCACAAAAAAGTATAATATAGTTTCAATTTGAGATTTTTATCGTTTAAGACGATCTATATTACTATTGAACTTCAAAATTTTAAGTTAAGAAGAAAAATAGATCACGTAAGAATCTCATAATGATTTGGCATGTACGATATATTCTATTCTCACTAGATCACAACAAACCCACTAAAAGACCAATCATGGCAAGGTTTCCCTTTATTGGGAACAACTAGTAAGATGACCTAGTAGTCCTTTCTCAACCTAAAACTTGTATGGCCCATAAGATTGTAAAGGCAAAATTATGAATATCATATCGGACTTAGTACCGAATTGAATTCTAGTATGGTACTGTACCAGTACCGGATACCATTTCAGGTATTTTTTAAATTTATGAAATAGTACCTAAAATTTTTTAAATTTACAAAATAGTCCATTGGTATATTGTACAGTTGTACTGCATACTTTACTAGTTTACTGTTTACATCAACTATGTTTTCAAAAATTATAATAATAAATAATAATGATAATTAATATGAAATAACAATAATTTTTAATTATTTCACATATAAATAATAACCATAATTAATATAAACAAAGACAATCATCATCATACATATATAAAATTAAGAATAATACAAAGTATTTAAAATATTACAATAATACAATTTCATCATTTTAATAAATAATATTACATCAAAAAATTCAAAAAATCCAATTAAAAAACAATAAATATCCTTAAACAATTTGCAAAAAGAGTTGATGATGAAGAAACAATCAAGTAGAAGTTAAACCTTAAACAAAAACATTACAGTTACATTACATATATAGAATTTAACATAAACATCAAATACAAGTAAGACTAAAAGAAAAGGAAAAAATCTAGAATTCAATCGTCGATGGGAGGATATCCGCTAGAACTATACTGAACCCAATGATCATTTATTACAAAATCTTCATCATTGAGAGGAGCTTTATCATCATTATCATTCAAATTTAATGCACTATATGACATGTTAATGCTTTCCCATCCAAGATTATTTTCCAAATCTAAATCATTCACATCAACCAAATTGGGTTCTTCATAAACCCAATCCACCAAAAGATCAATATTATCAATGACAATTGGATCAGTTGAACTACTTGTGTTATTAAGACTCCTAGTAAACAATTAAATTTAATTATTAGAAAATTATAAGAAATTATATCGAAATTAATAATAATAGTAATGAAAATAACATACCTTTCCCAAAGCTTTAAATTGTAATGAACAAAAACTAAGTCATTCAACCTCTTATGCTCTAATCTATTCCTTTTTTTTTTAGTGGATAAATTCAAATGTGTTCCAATTTCGTTTACAGCCTGTTACACTCACACATTGACTTAAAATCTGAATCGTAAACTTTTTCAATTCTGAAACATAATTTCCAAATTGATCCCACCAAGAAACTGCAAGTTATAAGATAATAAAAAGTAGTGTTGTAAACAAAATAAAGTGATAATTAATTTTCAACAAATAAGAAATTGAAAATAACTAATATTTGGAGAAAGTTTTCCTCTTTGTCAAATAGTAATCAACATTCCAAAATCCCCATAAGACAACTTGTAAAGCTCCATTTGTGAGCTTAAAAGATCTTGCATCGCGTTAAGTCTAACAATTGTTGTAATTGTTAAAAGCATTCCTCTATTAACTTCAGCTTGCATTGTGAGATCCAGTCTAAAATACACACTAGGATCCAAAAATGCCCCAATTGTAAACAATGGAGAAGAAAATTGTCTTTCCTTTCTCTCATTAATGATTGAGAGATATAGTGTGTATAAAGAAGGCCTACTTTTTAGATTGGCCTTGATTGCTTCCATCGCTGTCTCCATGGCATCAAAAATATAACCTATTGTTGGTTTTTCTTCACTATCAGCCAAGCGAAGCACCCCCACCAAAGGCTCACAAACTCGGACAATAAATTGACATTGCGACCAAAATTCTCTATCTTGCAATATAATATTAAAAACCTCTACTCTAGCATTAGACCTAGCATGCTGAGATGCAACCCACTTATCACTTGTAAACATTTTCCTTAACTCCTTCTTCATTGAAATAAAAGACTGAAGTGATAAGAAATTTGTTGCAAATCTTGTCACAGCAGGGCAACACAAATTCCTACCATTAAAAAATTCTCTTTTCATCAAATTCAAAACCCATGTATGATTATAAATGAATTTTGTCACCTTTTTAGTCTTTAGCATAGTCTCATCAATAACAGGAAAATACCTAGGATCCCTTATATTCTCCAACATTAAGTCCATGCAATATGTAACACAAGGAGTCCAAAAAATGAATTATATGTATTCTGCAACCTTTTTTCTTGCCGCTTTATAAGCGGAATCATTGTCAGTAATAAATTGAACAATGTTATCCGGCCTTACTTCATTCACAACTTCATCAAATATCCCAAACAAAGTCTCAGTATTTCTAATAAGGCCAGATGCACCAATAGATTTAAAAAATATAGAGCCATTTGAAGAATAAATCAAAAAATTTATAATAGGCTCTTGTCTCCTATTTGTCCAACCATCACACATAATTGAACAACCATAAGTAGCCCAACTCACTCTTCTTTCAGCCAAATAAGTTCTAATTTCAGAAACAACACAACTCAAAAGTTTACCTCTTAAGTCATCAATCGATGGCCCTTTGTATCCTAGACCATAAGAGGCTATTGTATCCATCATAGGTTGATAATAATAAGATTGAGAAGCATTGAATGACAAACCTATATCAAACCACCATCTAGCTACTGCCATATCAACATTGTGAGCCGCATTCCTTGATTGCATTGCACTACGAATTGAAGGTTGGGCTCCAACAGTTGTTCTTAATGCAAAGAAACTAGTCACCTGCCTTCTTCTCTTCCTTACATCAGATTCTTCATGATCCTAAGATGGACCATTACCAGTACCACTACTACCACCACTACCACTACTACTTCCACCTTCGACATTTCTATAATCACCACAGAAACTAAAAAACAAACTTCTACTACCAAATTCAAAATTCAGTCTTTCCCTTCTATATCTCTCAAATTGATATTCATCAAGTAATGTTTTTATCTGCCACTTCATATCATGACTTACTTTTTTACATGCTTCCATATCTCCTTTAACCCCAGCTAAATGCTTTTTCAATCTGGTGATTCCTCCACCTTTCAAATGCTTGTTAAAAACAAGCAAATTGTATGGTTCTTCATACTGGGTATTGTACCAGCATAAGCCCAAGCTGGATCACTGTATCTTTCTGAAATGGGTTGATCGGGAGTATTTGAACTTACTTCCATTTATCTATACACATAAAAATAAATAACACATAATTTCAGTACACAATGACAATATGCATATCCATCTTATAGAATATAACTCATTCTGTATGATTACATTACATACAATTCAATTTCATAGAACATAATTCACTATAAGTCAAAAGCTAATAGTTCAAAGCATTTAACATATATAATAACACAAAACAAAACATACTCCAACAATTTGCAATTTCAACAATTAAAAAACAATCATAATTCCATTTCCATTCCATTCCATTTACAACAACTTCCAATCCAAAAAATCACAAAACATTCATAATTCCATTTCCATTCCTAACAATTTCCAATTTCAACAATCACAAAACATTCATAATTCCATTTCCATTCCTAACAATTTCTAATCCCAGCAATCATAAACATTCATAATTCCATTTCCATTCCTAACAATTTCCAATCCCAACAATCACAAAACGTTCATAATTCCATTTCCATTCCTAACAATTTTCAATCCCAACAATCACAAAACATTCATTATTTTATTTCCATTTCTAACAGTTTCCAACAATTTTCAATCCCAACAATCACAAAACATTTATAATTCCATTTCCATTCCTAACAATTTCCAACAATTTTCAATCCCAACAATCACAAAACATTCATAATTCCATTTCCATTCCTAACAATTTCCAACAATTTTCAATCCCAACAATCACAAAACATTCATAATTTCATTTTCACTCCTAACAATTTCCAACAGTTTCCAATCCCAAAAATTACAAAACATTCATAATTCCATTTCCATTCCTAACAATTTCCAACAATTTTCAATGCCAACAATTACAAAACATTCATAATTCTATTTCCATTTACAACAATTTCTAATTCCAACAATCACAAAACATTCATAATTCCATTTCCATTCCTAACAATTTCCAACAATTTCCAATCCAACAATCACAAAACATTCGTAATTCCTTTTCCATTCCTAACAATTTTCAATCCCAACAATAACAAAACATTCATAATTCCATTTACATTCCTAACAATTTCCAACAATTTCCATTCCCAAAAATCACAAAACATTATAATTCCATTTCCATTTCCAACAATTTGCAATTTCAACAAATACAAAGTAATCATAATTCCATTTCCATTCCCTTCCATTTACAACAATTTCAAATTTCAACAATCACAAAACATTCATAATTCTATTTCCATTCCTAATAATTTTCAACAATTTCCAATATCAACAATAAAAAGACATTCATAATTCCATTTGCATTCCTAACAATTTCCAATCCCAACAATCACAAAATAATCATAATTTCATTTCCATTTCCTTCCATTTACAACAATGTCTAATTCCAACAATCGCAAGTTAAAGGATATAACTTCTTTGGAAATATTTTTTCTTATTTAAAGCTTTGAATCTTTTTTTCATTTCTAACAAACCATAATATTGTATATACCATTTTATATTTTGTTCTTAAATATATATGTTGCTTTTACAATTCTTAATCGACATTAATAATTGTAAGTATAAATGATTGAAATCTACAAGTATACAACATATTCACAAATCACAATTTGATAACAAAAAGTTATTTCGGAAACATTTATTACATCACTACCTTGTAGTTTGTACTTTCACACATTACCAATTATAAATATTTATGATACCCTACACATATATATTACCATTCCATTAAAGTTCAACATCCTTTATACTCAATTAATTATTTACCTAAAACTAATACCCAAATAGGTAAATACTCTCATTAACTACAATCAAATTATTATTAATTTCTAATTGCATAATTTTATACTCAACTAGTTATTTACCTAAATTCAATACCAAAATATTAAAAATAAATTACCATTTCACAAATATTAAGAATGTGTCAATTAATGATTTAATTTTTTCAACTTTACCAATTTTGATTATCAATTTTACAATTTCACATTTGATTATCAATTTTACATTTTGGTTTAAATGTTGATTATCAACTTTCAATTTTAATAATCAATTAATCAACATCAACATTGTTAAAGTCTCACTCACCGCCACACCACCCTCACCTCACGGCCTTACCACCACCGAATAACCAAATTATAAAACATAGTTAAATAAAATACATGAACATCTCAATCTCGTTCATCAATATCACCATAAATCACAAACCAAAAAATTTATACATTCCACTTCCAAATCCAATTTCAATTCAAATTTCATAAATGACAATTCACAAAACCCATTTAACTCCAGCAATTCAATTCCATTCCCAAATTCCAACAACCCAATTCACATCCACGCCACCGTGAGTGAGCAACAACAATTCAAATTTTTTTTATCCAAAATCTAGCATCCAACACCAAGATACACAAATCCATCACCCAACACAATCAAAATGTAATTGTTGGACCCCGTTTCCAGAGCCCAACTTAGGTCGGATCACGTTGCCGGAATCCAACCACTTACTCCTAAACTACCATAGCTAAATCTATAGGAAGATTGGAGATTTTTCTGAAAATTTGACCTTTGGAGAACTTCCAGTCGACTATAAAGT
>JAOSBK010071171.1:0-14707 GCA_027568895.1 Erythroxylum shatona
TACCTCATCACTCAAATGTCAAAATTTTGACTAAGTCTATAAGATCAGTTATTGCAATCAATCAACATGATTCACCTGAAAATTCACTTAGCATAATTTAATTTCATGCATATACCCATTCTCATCCAAACTAATATGACAAAGCTTCATAGCTTAATATGCATAATCATATGCAAAAATCAATAAAACTCACGCAAAAATTGAAAATATTCACACACCAAAACTCCACTGTTTTTCCCCCACACCTAGACCAACACTATCCTCAATGTTAAAGAAGCATAAGTATAAAGGAAAAAGTTAAAAAAAAGCTTCTCTATTATAGAAGTACCGAAATCAAGATGTTGGCGGATGTGGTGGTTGAAATCCTTCTTGCTCCCAGTAGGCCACAAAAGACGTGATTGGAGTAGCCAATCTTCGTGACTCATTTTTTTCTCCTTGGCATTGTGTTGAATTCATGAAACGCAAACCTGCAATCGTAAAAGAAAAGAAACAAAATCAGTAAAATCATGAGTGAAGGCTGGGCGGGTTTTTCGGTTAATAACAATTTGAAAGATGGGTGTTAAGTGAAGGGTTGGTGTAGGGTGCACTATAAGAGCAATAATGCATGGAGCCTGCAGTGAATGACGATGGTGAGAAAAGAACTAAATGAAAGAACAAGAGGAAAAAAGATAGGGGAAAATGGGAGGCGATATGAATACATTTTTTCATTTTTTCTTTTTATATAATTTTTTAAAATTAAAAGATAAAAATTAAAATTGCAGAATCGAAAATATTAAATTAAATTCCTAACTAAACTAAATTAAACCTAAAATTGAAAATAAAAAAATTGTCAAAAATACATAAACGAAAGGGATATAAATAGGGTGCTTCCCATTAAGCGCTTATCAAAGGTCATAAGCTTGACCCTTGGCATATGTACATCATCCATTATCGAATGGATGCTTGAGCCCAACAAGAAGCATGCTCAAACTTCGTGAGGAACCTGGAGCACCTTCTCTCGAAGTAGGCTCTTTATCAACACAATGCTCTATGACTTTTGATGAGTGGAACTTCATTGCTTCACCATCATACTCTAATGTCCACTCGTCTTTTTGGGCATCACCCTTCTCACACCAAGATGGTCTCTGTAAAAGTAACGCCAATAGGTGCGGAGACTTGACATCCTACTTGCCACCTTCGATCTTCAGCTCACTTGCCCATAGCTCATTCAACTTATATATGATTAGTGGCTTTTCTTCTTCTTGTTTCTTTACTTGTTCTTCTTCTTTTTTTACCTGTAAACAACTAGGAAAAGGAAACAAAATTTAGTTAGCGATAACATGAAATTCATCACTTACCTTAGGAGGTTTCACATCCTCCATCTGTTCTCGAACTATGACCTCTTCCTCTCTAACTATGCTTGCTCTTCCTTCATTATTTTAGCAAATCAACTCAGAAAAGGGGGCGGAATCACCATATTCTGCAGATTGTTTTGTGTCATTCTGGTTGTGAAGGTGCCTTTTGCATGATTTCTTCTTCTACCTCTCTTTTGGACTTTTTTGGAAATGGTTCTTGCAATTCCTTACCACTCCGCAATGTGATAGCCTTAACTTTATTTGGGATTGATCTCTGATTGTGCTAGAAAATTTCCAAAAATTCACGCTTCCAATCGATTTATAACAATTTCCATTTGGTTTATTTGATTTTCGATATTCCTTTGTTGATTTTCAATATTTCTTTGTTCATTTTCAATATTTCGGATGCTTGCTTCAATACTCCACTGAAAAGTCAAAGTGTTACTGGTCAAAGATTGAATTACATCTTCCAAAGAAGTCTTACCTTCTGAATTGGATGTTGTATTTTGATGTTGTCGATGCATATACGGTTATCTACACTGCTAGAATTGAAGAATGCTTGTCGCCAAACTCATTATGTTCTCCTCCAAAGACATCTCATCAGTTTGTGGTAGCGATGTTGAAGGTGGGGACTCTGGCTCCAATTAGGACTGCTCTTCATAGTAGTTCGGTGGAGAAGCGAATATGTACTGTGTATCCTGCAAAAAGGAACACATACAAAATGAATAAACAAAAAATGAGCAAACTTCACGTACCTTAGCTTATAGGTCATCCCTCAATACTTGTGTGGCTAAGGGTGTGAAATCCACCAATTGATGGTCAAACCTAGAAGTCACAACAGATGGAAACTTATTATCATAACAAGGATAATATGGAAAATCAGAATCAAAAGCATACTGATAATGAGCCATGCCGCTAAAATATTGAAAAATTAGAAAAAGCTGTGAAACTAAAACAAACAAAAGACAAGGTAACCAAGGGCAATGAAACCAAAAACAAAAACATTACTAAAAAAACAGTTAAGAAATTTCCCGATAATGGCGCCAAAATTTGGTAATGCTGTCACTTATAACCAAATATAAAAAAAATCAACTTCTGTCAATACAAAATAACGTAGTAGTCGAAAGTAGGGATTGTTCCCATGAGAAATTTTTAACGGTAAAGATTAGCGAGTTTAAAACTAAAACAAAGTAACAAAAGGGGGGGGGGGTTGTTTTCAATTCACGAAATTTAAGAAATAGATAACACAAATCTGAATTTAACAAAAGTGATTGGATTTGAAAATTTAATGGAAAAACCTTAGTTTTGGGTCAGCGATATTATCATGCTAAAATGGATCCTCGATATAAAATTTCAATCATTAATAAATATTTATTGGGGGTATTTTCTCTTAAGTGTAAATGATTGGAAACATGTATCCTAGCACTCTTATTAAACAACCAAGATATGATTGTAGGTTCAATTGAATAATAGCTTTAAGAATCAGGAAACCAATGAGCAAGATAATACATGTACGACATGCAATTAATCAAGTGAATGTCTTCTTAGAATGTTCAATTCTAACGTAAAGAAGGTAATCCTAATTTCTACTTGCGATTAGCGAAAGTGAACGTCATATTTCATTAATCTAGCTATTGAACGAATCAATCACTAGTTGCTGTAATATCTCGTTATCCATGTTAAGGCTAGAATAGCGAGTTATGAGAAATCACTGAGAAATTAGGAAAATTTACGTCATACATGAGTTAATTGTGACATGCACATTTTTGCACATTCATATGACTGTACATTCATTCATTGACATTTTTCGGGTATATTTGGACTGAGTTATGATTTTTGAAAAATTTGTGAATTTAGAATTTATTTATATTGGAAAATTTATTGTTTAGTGGAATTATTATATTTGTGAATTTTGATGAATTTAGGATTTATTTTAGAATTTATAGAGTATTATGAAAAATAGGAAGAAGAAGAAAAGAAATTAAATGAAGATTTGGAGATAATTGGATTGTAAAGATGAGAGTTAAATGGAGTTAGTTTCAAAAGAAACTAAATTAGAGCTTAGGCATTAGGAAAATGACAAGTATCACTGACTAAGTGATTTTTTTAGAACCTTGTAGAAAGTAAGTAATGATATCTGTGAGTTAAAAGACTAAGTTTTCCTACATTTCCTTCTTTATCATATCACCTTCTCCGAAATTTTTTCCATATACAGCGTTTTTCATCAAACACCTTCTAAGAAATCACTTTGCTTTTCCTTCCTCTTCCACACTACTATTTGTCTTTTCTACCTAAGGAAAAACAGAAGTTAGTCAGCTTACACAGTGAATACGTGATTCTTGCATGGAGTAAGGGCTTGAAGATAGTTGAAGCTTTTGGAGTTTTTAACAAGTAAGTAGTGAATAAAATTCTTTAGAGTTGTGGATTCATGAAATAATTTAATGAATTATTGTTAGTGCATGGATCATGAAAAATTTGGTTATAATGTTATTTAGTTTTTGATGGATTTTTAGTGATATGATGTTGTGGAAATGAGTTTTAGAGTTTGAAATAGAAATGAAATGGTGTTTAGGATAAGTTTAGAAAATCAAAGTATAAAAAGGTGATATGTTGATATGCTATGTTTCTTCACTGTGTGTGTGTGTGTGTGTGTGTGTGTGTGTGTGTGTGTGTGTGTGTATGAGTATATACATGAATAGGTAAGAGTTTTTGAGATGATCAAGGAAATGGTTTTTGAGTTGAAGAACAATTTTAAAATGATGGTTTGAGAAAGGAATGAGTGTTTAAATGGAAGTTGAGAGGAAGAATAGTGATTGAGAATGAAAGTTGAAAATGTAGAAAAGTAACAGAGTATGAATGTGAATTTTTGGCTTTTGTTGGTTTTTGATTAAACTCGTATATTTTGGAGTGGTATGAATTTATGGTGAATGAGTTTAATGAAATGGAGTGGAAAGACTTGAAATAAAAAATTAAAGTGTTGGATTTTGGAAAATGGAAGTCATCTGGAAATTTTCTGAGAATAGATGGTTAGAGAGTTGAATTTTCGATCTAACATTTCCATGAATTTTCTGTACTGACATAGAGAGATTTTGACAAAGTTGTCTTCATGAAAGTTGTATATCTTTCTTTTATCTTTCCATTGATATAAAGTTTGAAAACTTTGGAGTTCTAGATCAAAAGTTATGGAGTTTTAAAGTTGAGATATCGGTAGAGAAGAAGAAGTGGAATTGCACCATCGTGCATATACACGACGGTGACTTTTGAGTTAAGTGAAAAAGCATCATCATGCAAAAGCACAACGGTAACTTTTGAGATCTTAGGCAAAAATCACCGTCATGCAAAAGCACAACAGTGACTTTGGGGTATAGTGAATTTGCACCCTTGTGCGTAAGGACGATCGTGCATTTGAGATTTTCACTTCTACTAAATAGTCTTGCTTCTTTTGATCATAACTTCTTCTCTAGACCTCAAAATGACTTGATTCTTGAACCATTAGATTTATAAGCCATTGGTTTACCTCTCCAAAAAATTGGTAGCATTGTGAATTGATTTGAAAAATATTGATTGAACGAAAGTGAGACAATCTGTTGAAATGTTATGAACTGATGATGTTTTATTGAACATACTTCAATATTTTGATTATATCTGGATTTATAGGAGTCTGAATGAGATTATTTTTGATTTGAAGTAAACTAGAGAAATAGGTCTACAAATCTTATGCGAAAGTTGAATTATGATTCAGTCCCTAAGATGTTGAATTTCTGGATGGAAGTTGTGCATAGTACACTATTTTTGAATATGAACAACCTGATAATGTTTGAGGCATATCTTCCAAATTACTGAACCAAATTGAGTGATTTTGGTGTCAATAGAAACTTAATACATTGGAAACTAACTCTGTAGAAGGAAGTGTTGCCTAATTTTTTCATTTACTTTATTATATTTATTATGCAAAGTTGACCTGTATGTATATTGGAAGAAAATCTGAAGGGGTCAATGAAGTTGAGTAATTGGTTTAACATTGCTTTTTATTGGTCCAAATTATAAGTATACATGGTATTAACAATGGCTTTGATATCTTAATGATTTGTTCATAAGGATTTCGATAAAGTATCCCGGAATTGTCATTGAACATGCATTGTGCATATTATATAAGTACATGTGCATTAAGGAATATTTGTACAATTGTGCAAAAGTGTGATATTTGTAAATGTGTTCTGTATGATATAGAAGAACTCATTGAACGCTAGTCAGACATTGCCGGACCATCCAGGCAATAGCATTTTGGAGTGAACTGTGAGTCAACCTAGATGATTTCTTAGGATTGATTTGTTAAATTTTCAAAAAAATATTACTGAACTGTTTGCGAATTATTTTTGAATTCTGGACTTGAAGTCTGAGGAGTTTGTTAGTTGGGCATGTATTGGAAGTGTTTTGATTTGATATGAATTCCTTAATGACTTTGATTCTCAACAAAAGCTGAATGCCAGATTTAGGTTCGATGAATGTGAAAACTTTGTCTGAGCATTTGTATAAGATTATGATATATGACATATTCAGTATTTGATGCATTTCATAAAATGCATGCTCAGATAAAGGTGTTGTGACTTGAATAGCCAGTTGGAAGCGCTTCCACATAGAGCTTTGCTTCGTAATTTCTGATTTTGCATGTAGAGCTATGTTCCGTAATTCTGTTTGACTGAGCTCTATGGGCCAATATTTGTATAAGTTTGTGATAGGCACTCGGTCGCAACAATAAGAACGAATGTGAGTCTCATGTATATAGCATTCTTATAAGACTGAAATCCATGAATGATTTGCAAAGCTGTATTGAGTGATCCTATGTTGTGCCATATTGTGTGAGTTATGATGTTTTGAATGAATATTAGTGCATATGTGATGTGTGTATGTGATCCGGTGAAATCACCAATGATGGTTCACTCATTGAGTTCGCAAAATTCATCAAAAATTGCAATGGAGTTTTTCAGGCTTGAAGAGTACCCCGTTAGGCAAACAGGAGTATAATTACTGCATGCAAGGGAAAGATCGAGGTCAGGATCAGTACACGTCTGCATTAGTGTTATCCTATTCTTGTATAAATTTGTATTCCACAATTTCTGTAAAATAGTGTTTTGTATTTGTAATGGGCCCCAATTGGATACTGAAATTCTATTGATTGTAATGTGTTGATTGAAGATGTTTATGAATGAAAGTGGGCCTAAATTGATTACTGATTTCCATGTATTTGATTGTATTCAAAAAAATTTATAACGAGTTTTAACTGATTGAGTATTCTAGCATGCCACTCTCGCAGAGCACGGACTCAGATATCCCTCAGGATGTCGACATGTGTCTTGCAGGAGTGGGTGTTAAAAATGCTTCTACCAACGACTCCGTATTTGCTCTGAAATATAAGGTTGTTATATAGCAGTGTTGTGTATTGCACCAATAAAGTCGCGATAACATGTACGAGCTCGCCTCTTCCATACTTTATGTATGATGGCATCGAATCCAAAATCCTAGAAAACTTCTATTTGAAATAAAAAGAAAAAATTTAAACTACTATAATGGAATAATATTTATCTATTTAATATATACAAATTAACATAAAAAGAAAATAAATTTTTATTGTACATCAAACTCCTGAAAGTAAAATCTCTTTGTGGCCTGAGAGATACTCTTTTACATATAACCCTCAGGATCAATCCTTTCCTTAAATTTTGATGTCATACTTATGAAACACGGTCCAAACAGAATCAACCTAATATAAGAACTAATTTTATACAATGAAAAAACTGATAAACCTATAACTTAATTAAAAACAAATAATGTTTAATGTGATTTCACTTACAGATTATTGACAATTGTTATGAACTTTCTTCCATCAGGTCCCTCAACTCTAGGCTAGTGAACGTCTCCTCCACTTAATAAAGGGGTAGTGGATGATGTATGAGTTGGGGATGGTGTACCATGACGAGCAGCAGGTGACACCTCAACTACAACTGTAGGCCCTACAGGGGAGGAGGTGTGTTGGTGCTAGCTGCAGACTTTGATGGTCTACCTTCACAGTAAATACCTTCGAACATGCCTCTAAATATGGGCCACATTACATCATATTGTCTCTTTGGTCCCATATTTCTACATGAAATTCATTGTTTATTGAATTTTCTAGAAATATAAGAATTTGAATTTAATATTTTACGCAATATATGGAAAAGGAAATAAGGCGATTTATTGAATATCATATTCAAGTACAAACGATGAATTAGAATGTTAACAATTGATAAAGTCATACAACAAGAACAATAAAGGTGATGCACAATACGACACAAGTTGACCCCTAACTAGTAGGGAGGTTGTTTTACAAATTCTTACAGATAAAATAATAAATCAACTTTAAAGCTGAGTCTAATGTATTGCATCGAGAAATCACAATGATATAATTATTTTATTGGATTTCATGTGACATGAGAGTCGGTAGAGGTAAATGATTCTCTGATGTTTGGATTTCCGAGAAGGGTCATGACATCTTCAAATGCACCAATTGAAACAATGATACTTCGTTCCTTAGGAGTAGGGCTTTTAACACCTTCTTGCAATAACATTTTCGCTATAGCTAAACTTGTAGAGGATACAATGAATAAGTCGCCAGATTTAGTATGGAAGACTAACTCTTTAGATGAATTACTAGTATGAACAGGTTTACCTAAAACACAATCAATATAGAACTTAGATAATGTCATATTCGAAAACCATTAAACAAACCAAAACTGGATATTAATGCATACGTGAATGTCTAGACGATATTTGTGGAATTGATGAATTTTCCAAAAGAACCGATCTCCCTAATCTTTTATAAACTATTGTGACCTCGCTTTAGCCTCTATTGGCATACATATCATGTTCTAGATTCAAGGAAACTTAAACAACATATAGTATAGACCATCAAATGTGAATATATATAATAGCTTCATCAAAGGAAATAAGATGTAGATAATAAGGAAAGTGACATTTTCCCTATCATACTAAACACCTTAAAGTAGAAGATCAACCATGGAAGGCAAATGGTTGTTAGTGTATAAAGTGGAGATTTTTCCTATTCTTTGTATTCTTTGGGTTGGGACAATTTTGCCACATTCCTCCTAATAGAATGAATTACTACCATCCGGAACCAGTCGTAATGTCGACATTCCTTGATAAAGAATTTGAATTAAATACTTTACATAATATACTGAAAAGGAAATCATTGATTTGAAAAATAAAATATTCAATTATAAACATAAATTAATCGCTATCATAACTTAATTGTAAATTACAATCATCTTCTTCTTCAAAAGAATAAGTATCAAATTCTAGCTCCTTTTCAGATCTCTAACGCTCGTTATCCTCTCCAGATGAAATTCCAACATATTTGTTAAATGGATCGTTCAATGGTTCATTATCGTCATATGTGATAGATGCATTTATAAAATAAACATTTTCATGAAACGCTTCACTTTCAATTCTCTACTCTCCATTTCTATATGATTCAAAAACACCTCTAGGTTTAACTTTGTAAACAACCAACTAATCTGACTTATCTCATCCTAACCTTGGAGAAGGGACATAACACACCTGTTTCGCTTGCATTACCAACATGAATGGTTCAAATTGTCTCAATCTTCTTTAGTTCTTGATTTTAACTAGATTATATTGGCTATGCACTTTTGTTCCAACATTTGGAGTCAGGTCATACCAATCACATTTAAATATCACATATCGCTTTATTAGTAATGCAAACTACTCAACTTCAAGTATCTCAATAATTTTACTATAGTAATCTATAAATTCTCCCTATATGGAAACTCCACTATTTATTATTGTCATATATGACCATGATATTTTGTATGATATTTGTATCCATTAGTGAAATACACCAAATATGATTTAACAGTTTGTAGAGGTCCCTTTTCAAGATGACAAATAAACTTGTTCTCTATTGGATTTTCTAAGTCCTGCATAAAATAAATTATCATATCAAAGAGTATAATGTCATTTCAACACTTAAATCTTATAATTTAACTATAATAACATTTGTAAGTGAAAATTTACATATCTCTCGAACCATTGAGGAAAGTGTCTTCCAACTTCTTTATTTATATCGCCTTGTGTGTTGTCCAACGTTATCCCGCATAACATTGCCTCATATCATCTAAATAAATTATTATGTATTTCAGTTATGAACAACACAAAATTTGAAAACTGACAATTCTCATATTCAACTTACTGAATGAAAGGTTGAACCTCTTCACAATTTAGTAAACTATAACTATGCGCAGCCTTAATTTCTTCTTCTGTTAACATTCTTCTTATTACACATCCATATGTTCATCTAAGATACGTGAAAATGGATAAGTTACCATCAGCATTACTCGTTCCTCCCTATCATCATTACAAAGAACTTTTCTTTCTCTTGTGTGAACATGCGGCTCAAAATAATGTCCATAAAATATACTAGCTTCCTCCACTAAATAAGCATTACATATCGAACCTTCAACTCTAGCCTTATTTTGGGCATTTTTTTTCAAGTGATGCAAATACTTATATTAGATAATATGGTTATTACAATTTTGTGGTTAAAACATGTTTATATAGATATTGCAAAATTTTTATTTAAGTTACCTCCCAAATGGATACATCCATCAATTGAACTAGACAAGCTAGTTTTTCCTTGTATGTTAAATGCAACGGTAGATGCTCCATACAATCAAAAAAGTTTGGAGGAAAAATCCCTTCTAACTTGCACAAAATAATTGGAATTTCCTTTTCTAGTTTTTCCAATTTAGCCAACTTGATTTTAGATGATGTTAAATTTTTGAAAAAAAATCTTAATTCTGTTATTACTTTCTAAACCTTATTCGGTAGCAACTCTCAAAATGCAATTGGAATTAGCCTTTGCATAAACACATGACAATCATGACTTTTCATCCCAAATAATTTGTACTTCTTTATATCCACTCACCTTGCCAAATTTGAAACATAACTATTAGGAAACTTTAGACTTTTTAACCATTCACACAAAATCTTCTTTTTTTGTTCAAAGTATAACATGCTTTCTAATATTTACCAATGTGAAGATCTTTATGTAACTCATTCCTTCTATAAAAAGTTGCAAATCAGCTCGTGATTTTGTATTGACTTTTGTCCTCCCTTTAATTTTCAATATGGTATTAAACAAAATGTCAAAAATATTTTTCTCAATATGCATCACATCTAGATTATGACCTATCAAATTAGTTTTCCAATATGGCAAATCCCAAAAGATACTTCATTTTCTCCAACCAAAGTTTTTACCACTGCTTATATTTACTTCATCAACTTGTTACTTTCAGCACACCTAATTCCTCAACCTCTTACAAAACTTGTTCACCTTGTTTGAGAGGAGGAGGAGGTATTTTTACCATCCTATTCTTAATGAAATTTTGTTTTTTGCATCTAAATAGATGATCCGGAGGAAGAAATTTCTTATGATTGTTAAACCAATATATTTTGCCCCCCATTTGGAAGATAAAACACATTAGAATCATTGCCATAATAAGGACAACCCAATTTTCCAGTTGTGCTCCATCCAGACAATATGACATATGCTGGAAAGTTACTAATGGTCTACATTAATGTCGCTTTAATATAAAATTCTATTTTAGAGACACATCATATGTCTGAACATCATATTCTCAAAGATGCTACAATTCAAATATTAATGGTTGTAAGAATACATCAATTTTATGCTTCGGATTTGAAGGCCCTGGCATAATCACTGTCAAGAACATATATGCCTCTTTCATACACATCCTTAGAGGCAAATTATAAGGAGTAATTATGATTGGACATGATGAATATTGCTGGCCGAATTGACCAAGAGGTTGGAATCCATCTGTCGACAATCCCAACTTAACATTTCGACTTTCAGCTGCAAACTCAAGATGGGTGTCATTGAAATGTTTCCATGCTAGTGAATTTGATGGATGACTCATAATTTCATCTTTTTGTTCGTGTTCATCAAGCCATCTCATGTAAGATGCAATAACATGAAAAGCATATAATCTTTGAAGCCTTGGAATTAGCAAGAAATAATACATCTGCTTTCAAGATACTAATTTTTGTTTCATAGAATGCTTTCTAGGCTTGCACCTAGATTGACCACAAAATTTGCACTCTTGTAATTCCACATCATCTCCCTAATACAACATATATCCCAATTTGCAACAATCAATCTTTTTAACAGGCAAACCAAGACCCCTAATAAGTTTCTTCATATTGTAAAAACTATCAACCATTGTATGATTAGAAGGCAATGATTTATTATACCATTCAAGAATTTTATCAAAACTACGATTCGAAATATGCCCTTCAGACTTTATATTCAATATTTGAGAAATTGAAAACAATTGGGTCATTGTGTCATAATTTGGTCATAATTCTTGGTCAGTTGACTATAGTAAGTCAAAAAATTGTTTTGATTATGGGTTAGGTTCTTCTTCAAGATTTATCCTATTTTCCTTAAAGGTATAACTGGCTGCATCATAGACCATTTGCATGTATGTATTTTTAGTTCCATCCACATAATTTGTTCTAAATCCAATCCCCCTTCAAACTCATTTAAGTTGACAGATGATTGTGCTTGCTTACCCCTTGAGGTGCTACAAATCAACGATTCCCCGTGTTGTATCCACTCAAAATAATTGGGGACAAACCCTTTTCTCAAAAAATGCCCATTAACTTAATCAATAGGAAGGAAACATTTGTGTTTGCACTTTTTACATAGACATCTTATCTTTGGCTCATCCATAAATGTAAGTTAAGAACATGCATAATAAATAAAAGCTTCAACTCCCTTAACAAATTCAAGATTAATGAAATCATCAAGTGTTAACCATCTATACATCTAAGATCTATCCCAGAAACTCATTTATGGAAAATTGTTTATTTAAAATAGTGATTCCATAGTTAGTATCATTATACAAAACATCTAAGATAAGACTTATGAATCGACAAAATAAGTTCTCGTTCTGACTCCTACGTTATTGGTATTTTTTCATCGATAAGCCTCACGAGAGCTCCATCACAGGTTATGGGTTAAGGTTTATGGGTTGAGATCTAAAATGTTCTTAAACTAAAGATCCAACATATATGTTTGTAATCATATATGTCATAAGATAATTAATGTTAAAAGTTTGTTATTTAATGGATATTAAATATGTACTAGTGCCAAATATAATAAGTATTCATTAAAAATGAATACTTATTTTAATAAAATAGTTTAACATATACAATTTAATAAAAAAGCTAGTAAAAATTCGCACACGAAAAGTAAACAGAACACAATCATTTAAGAGGGCATCAATGAAATAACGAATTGAAATATTTAAGGTAATTGGAATAATAATATAAGTCAAACTCATCCTATATTAACTCATAGATAAACAGAAGTTCATACCACATATAAGTTTCAGTTCTTACAAGCCAAATTAGATTAGACCATGTAATACATTTACATAGGAAGTTCAAACCCCAAACAAAAACCCAAATTAAGCTAAGTTCAAAAAAAGTAGTAAAAAAATTCACGAACCTTAACCGACACACAGAAGGATACGATGGAGCTAGAATGAAAATTATTCAAACTAATACAAATTTGATTAAAATGTTAGCAAATTCATTGTTGATATTTTCAAAAATATAACACCACTAAATGTCATTTGAATACCTACTAAAGCTTCTCTTCAATGTCCTTTGAGGTAGAAATACTGCCAACAAATGTGTTCCTACAATCAAGAACAAAATTGTTCACTGCTTAGAAAGCAGGATATATTAAAACAATCACATAAAACGAACATGTTAGGATCAATGGTGAGTAATATTGATTAGTAAATGTCTAATTAGAAGACCTAGACAATTAGGATCCACAAGCTCAAACATTGCATCATTAAAACCACAAAGAGAAAAGAGTAAGCCAATGAATATTCACCTTTATTATGTAATTAGAATTTGTAATATTATCATTATTTACATTTCTACAAACAAATAAAGGATATTAATAAAAATTAGAAAAGTTAGCGAGTACATAGAGGATGATAATCATGACTTAGACACTTTAAAGCATGAGAATGTAGAGTTGCATGAAGGTAGTTGATTCTCTTAAGGACTCATTGTCTAAGTTTAGTAAAGGAAGTGAGAAACTACAAAAAAGGTTACAAGCTCAAAAGAGTTCTAGAAATAGGTATAGAATCAAATATAGTCATGAGAATGACTACTTTTATCAAAGGAAAGCATTTATATACTAAAGAAACAATGCCTAGGATGAAAAATCAACATGGAGCATCCATATCTATGCAAGCACACGACACGTCCACTAGGGTTCACGTTAAGAGCAAACCTTATGCTTTCGTAGGACATTCACAATCTAGACCAATAATTTAACACTCTCAATAAAAGAATATGCATAACTTAAATACCAATATGGTTGTTAACATGTAATCGCACTCATATCACATTGGCTTACACCAAGCATAATTATATGACACATTTTCACACTCCACAGAGGCATCATTGCAATGAAAGAAACATATGTATATGTATATTAAAGAGTGCACTTACATCCAATTATTTAAAGAGAGCATCCAATCACTTACACAAACCAAAAGTTTATATGGCTCATATTAATTTTAACGAATAAGGAATGCATGTTTACATTAAAGTTATATTGTTCATCGTCATACAATTAAATTTTATGACATAGTATGTTACTTTTATGGTAAATATGGGCATATTGACAACTTTTGCTTCTCAAAACAAATAGTAATCAATAAACTCTCAAGCAAGTGGGATAAAAAGAAGGAGACTAACAACTAAAGAACTAAGCTATTTAGGTACCTAAAACATATTAATTGGGTTATTTTATAGGTATTTAAAAAAAGAGAGGAATAAATGGTACATAGATAGTAGACGCTCAAGGCATATGAATGCTCCTAGTCCTAAGTTTCAACTCTAAGAGGCAAAGATGGAGAATTCGTCACTTTTGGAGAAAATGCCAAGTGTAAGATAATTCACATTGATAAAGTTCGTAAGAATGATCATAAAATTACTGATAATGTACTTTAAGTTGATGGATTGAAGCATAACTTGTTAAATATGAGCCTAATACATGATAAAGGCTAAAATTATATTTTAAAGGGATATCATGCATTACATTTTTTAGGAAAAAGATAAGGAAAAATAAAAGTAATTGATGTTGATGATTTTTATAACCAGGATATAAAGTGTCTAATGTTTATTAGAGAAAACACATGGATTTGGAATAGGAGACTTAGGAATGCAAGTATAGGCCTCATTTCCAA